>JARFYF010000002.1:30214394-30226419 GCA_030265395.1 Rhina ancylostomus
GGGAAAGACTAAAGGCTTTCGACCGAAACAGTCTCCCTGGCCTCAAGTCACTGCTGGAGATCGTGGATAATTAACGACGAGAGTATTCAGCCAATCGTGTCCAGCGCCATAAGTACACGTGTGATTTGGGTTGCTGCCTCTACCAGCCCCTCAGGTAGTGGGTTCCAGACTCCCATTATCATTTGGTCGAATCATTTTCCCCACATCTCCGCTCTAATTCTTGGATCATTAACATTAAATCTATGCGCTCAGTTGTTGACCCCTTGGCCAAGGAGAATAGGCTCTGCTGATTTACTCTCTCTAGGCGCTAGAGATTATAAATTAAATGATAATTTATATAATTCAATTAAATCTCCCCGGTTTCATCTGTTCAAAGAATCTATCCAATCATCAGCCTTGGAAAATCCCTGCCCCCTGACCAGTTCAGTCACCTCCTGCCTGTGATCGGCGCCCAGAACTGTACGCAATACCCAGGCTGTGGCCCAGCAAGCGTTATATAAAATTCTTTAATTGCCTCCCTACTCTTATATTCTATGGTAAGAACATAAAAGGATGTTCTCCTCTTTAGGCTAATGCTGAGTGTTTCGAGCTTTTTTGTTTCGCTAGATTTATTGGGATTTTTAAAAAATAAAATCACAAAGGTCTAGTGAGCTGCACGCCTCCTTAAATCCGCTCTGCAGTTTCACTGAGCCAAGAAGTATATGGCTTAGAGCCACACATGAAAGGATGTCCATTAGATCATCAAAATGTTGCCCTATTCTTGATTTTCTTTCTTTCTTTCTGATAGTTTGTGTTAATTAAAAGTTTTCAGCAAGGAACGAACGGTTACCTCATGGGTGCCTGATGTTGCCACCCAGCAAGAAAAGAAAAGGCGGCGTTAGTGAACCACAGTAGTGGGGGCAAAGTCAACGGGGGGACAACGTCCTTCTTCAGAATGCATCGTCTGTCGTCTTTCTAACATTTGCAGTTTACTTGTGATGTCTTTCAGAAGATAAGGCCGTGGAACCCTGGTGGTAGCATTTTATGCGGGAGGGGTGCGGGGTTTCTCCGCATGGAAATCTTTTGTGAACTAACGTGCGTATGGAAGTTATCTGGATAAATCACTGCAAACTTCTTTTAACTTAAGATTTCATTTGGAGGGCCAGGGGCCAGGAACAGGTCATTGGAATATCATCTGCATTCACTTCGCAGGTATCAACATCACAATTTAACTTAATGAGGATGATTATCAGAGTTAATGATAACAATTATAATGACTCTCTTCATAACATATACCAATTAGGGCGATTACATGTTAATAAGCATGAACGTTGTCCTTGCGCTTTCAGTACCAGGAAACCACGTCGACACCTTGTTACTCCACATGCGGAACACAGGTCAACACTGACACCTACAACAACTGCTCGATTTCAGACCTGCATAAATAAAGCTGAGCCGCCTGTGACCAGGGAGGCTCCTATATTTCCATCAGAGCTACTCGCGGCTGTGTGTTCTCAATGAGATGCATCTGACACCCGCTCTCGGACAGCTGGGGTTCAGCACCACGCCGTGAACAGCTCTAGTAGACATCGGAAACGCCAGCAGACTGTTCTTATACCCTAGGGCGGTTACTGAGGTAGAGACTCTCTTTCACTCACGCAGAAACAAAGATTATTTGGTCATCTCTATGTTGTGTTTAAATTAACAGCCATACCACAATGACAATTGGTAAATTGGCCCCAAATGCTTTGGGACAACAAATTATGTAAAGTGCTGAGACATAAATTCAAGTTTTTACACATGATAATTATAGGCCAGATCTTCAAACCCATACTGGATTTAATGCTGGGACCTATCCGTGTATCTCCACTGAAGATCTGGTTTCTAAAGCTGGCAATGACCTAAAGAAGTGATGGCACATTCCACCTTACAGCCTGCATCACCAGCTGCTGCATGGAATCCAATGAGCAGCGCATCAGATACTTCCCAGTTATTAGGTTGGGATACTTGTCCCTGGTCCAATGTTTTAGAAAGGAATTGGGTTAGACTATAATAGCATTAACAGTATGGCAAAGCTAGCAAGTGGAATTAGCTCTGTGCTACTCAAATTGCCTAATTCACTAAAATAAATCATTGACTAAGGTTTTTCAAAAAGTTCAACATCAGCACTCCCAAAGGCATTTTGGACAAAATGGTATGCCTACTGGCAATTTCACATTGGAAAATATTTCACAGTCAGTCCATGAAGAATAATTAAATCTCACTACAATATTATTAACCTGGGAGTTATAGAAACTTACATTTGTAAATATGAACTGAACAATATTTTTCAACCACAGGATTGCTGTTGTCTCTCATGATACAAAATATCCAATAATTCCATTACAAAGAAAAGACTTACTCCCAGGACACAGGCCAAAATTTCTCTTAAACGTTGAAAAATATTTTGGTGATCACACTGTCATTCATGGAAGCCTGCTCTGTAAATTAATTGCCATCTTTCTTAACATCCAATAGCATCTCAAGTAAACTTCCCTTTTTTTAAGCTTTATCTCAATGCAAGTCATGATATCCCGAGCCACAGAAAGATTCTGTGCAAACAAATTGTCTTTTTCAGTCTTAGTTACTAAGAACCAGCCTCTCTGGCATTGAGAAGTAATTTAGTTCACATTATTGGTCTTATTCTTTCAACTCTTAATTCTTGATTTTTTTTCCCTAAAGGATTAAAACTATTCTCTTTCAATCCAATCCTTCCTTTCTTCTCTGTACTGAATTTGGCACTGAATTTATTGTGCTAATTTGCTTCCCAATTTCAATCTAATTTGGTTAATAAAACTGCTTGCCCTATTCACACAGGACACAGATGTTCTGTAGAGGGCACCACAGTGTTTATCTTACATATTCAATAACTCACTGTGAAATAAAACTCACGAAAATTAACTGGCTAAGTTTAAGATTAAAGAACAACAAGTCCTGTTTGCTTGGCATTAAAGTGAAATCTGGCTCAGTGTTGTTAACTAAGTTTAAGTAAACATGTATTAATACTATTTGCATCTAGAGAGAAAAGTTCTTCCAAACACAAAGATTAAATGCATTTTCTTACCTAGCTGCTTTTGTCGTTCCTCTCTGCGTTCCTTGGCAAGCCTTTGCTTGTCATCAACACGAAGAACTGGAAGGTCTATAAAACAAGTAATTTTTTTCATTCCAGAAATGAGCATGACTTCTCTAAGTTTATTGCCTTTGTTCAAAAAGTTTTAAAATAATTTATACTATGGCAGATCACAATAGCTCAGATGTTGCTGAGTTTTGCCAGCAGTTCTAAATTGCTTCCCTGTTATGGTCTGCTTCAGAGTCTAATGCTGCCTCAGAGTGAACAGGGATTGTAGGACTGCACAGAGGAAAATTAATTAAGGATAGTTACATTTTAAAATTTGATTTGTGCATTTAATTTTTTAAATAAGTAGTTTTTGAATAGTTCAGTTTTTAAGTGAGGCATTGAGAAATATTGTAAAGCAGACCATTTTGATAGCTCGCAAAATTGGGAGTAGGGTTTTGTGATCTGTCAAAAGTTTCCAGTTGATTTTTTTTTGGGGTAGTGTTTGTTCTGGTCTGCCCAAGTCACCTCAATATGTTTAAGGCTTTGGCAATATTAAGGTTTGGATCAGATGGATAGCATGCTGGCGCAGGCAGCAATCAACAAAATTCAGGCCAATAATCACTTCTCTCATGAGAACCCTTTATGTATTGAGCAATAAATTTTAGATGACATAACAGCCCATTCAGCCCATCAAATCTAGATTCTCATCTGCTTTCAATGTTACTCTTTTACAACAACTTCCTTTTCAAAAATATTAGATTCAGTTTACAGTTGGTAATGTCAGGTTCTAATCATCACCTGTGCCAATGTTTTTATCTAATAGCTTAATAGCTTGCTTTCATCTTGGAGACAAGGGAAAAATCTTTGTCATCATTAACCCTCAACTTTGTAAGTACTAATATCAGTCCTTAATCTATTCAGCAATCATATAAAACATAATATTCCAGTATTACTTCATAAATATTACCTTTCATTCCATTCAATCTGACTGCCATAATCCTTTTTCAATATCTTTCCTGATGCTTTATTTTGAAATTTCTTGTAAGAATGGTGTATAATTTGTTTTTCTTGTGAATGCTACTTACCTGATGCTATCTGCTTGTGATGTTGCTGCAAGTTTTTCATTGCACCTGTGCATACATGTACGAGCATATGACAATAAGCATGATCATTTACATCATCAATTCCTCAGTCACATGTTCAGCACCGCATACATATTAGACTGAAAAGACCTTTTGTATTTCTTAAACTGTCTTTATCAAATCCTCCTTTGCTACTTTTTTCATAATAAAATAGTTAACCCACTTTCTCTTCCTCTCTTTAGGAAAACTAATCACCTTTGGGGTGCATTTCTGAATTCTTCAAACATTCTCCAACCTCCTTGCCCACAGAGTACAAAATCTCTCTCAATTGTTTTCCCCAAGTCAGTAACTTCCATTACCCATTGGTCCACCACTGCCCTTTACAGCAGGAAATCTGCTTTTATTCACTCTGGTCTATATACATCTTCAGGCCCATAGTAATATGATTGTCCTTGAATGCTCTAGCAAGCAACAATTAATCAAGTACAGACAATAAGCACCAATTTAGCCAAAAAACTCCATATCCCCACTCCAAAAGAAACAAAACTAAGCACTAAGCAGGATCTGCAAAAAGAGAAACATAATTAACATCTCAGGTTGGAGACCCTTCATCAGAACTAGGAAAATGGGATTAAAAAAAACAAGATGCCTTTAAGTTGCAGAGCTGCCAGGAGGGATAGCAGAACAAAAAAATCTGTGCATAAGCGAGGCCAGGTCAAAACAAGTTCATGGGGAGTTGGAGAGGATTATACTTTATTAATTTTTATTAATATTGACTGGAGAGAGATAAAGGAAGTACAGATTTTCACTATATGATGACCTTTGATAGAAAGCAGTTCATGAAATCTGAAAAATTACACTTCTAAATTAACTTTACATTTAAGATTTAAAAATCACAAATAGAATTTGGAAAAATAAAATTCACACACCTTGTTTAGTTCCAGAGTTCACACTTTGCCCAGAAACAGAAGTCAGGTGACTGCCTTTTTTGTCCTCCACTTTCACTTGTGTCTCAGAAGCTGGAGAGTGAACCAAAGAAACAAAGTTAAACAAGTGCAAAGAAGATGTAGCACTGCTAGTTGAGAGTACCAAGTTCAGCCCATTAAATCAGCATTAGCCAGAAAGGCAGGACAGTCTGTATAATGGAGTAAATTAAGAAATGAAAGATATATTGGAAGCAGTTGCTTGTGTGACACTTGCTTCCTAGCAACCACTTGAAAGTGGTATACAAAACCTCCACAAGGGAATTTTCTGCACTTACCAGAGGACCATAATATAAAAGATATTTTTCTTAGAGAGAAAAAGGACCACAAATAAGTTTACACCCCAATGCCCCAACACATCAATAACTTTATTTTCACCCAAGGTATGAAGTGAAAACATTCACATAGGCCAGCCTTCATCCCCTTAAGACACTGAAAGTTACTGCTTTCAATTTGCCCAAATACTGGGAAGATGAAACCCAAACCAACTTGGTCAGACAGAAGGACTGCAATTTCTTCCTTTTGCTCAGTTTCCATTAGCTAAAGCAAACTATTACTTTACAGGAATTGTAACAGTTACCGTCTCTCTCCTGACAACCACAAAGCACAAGTCAGAAGCATGATGGAATACAGTACTCTTCACACCTGGAAGAATGTGGCTTCCAAAACACTCAAGTTCAACACCATCCAGGACAAACTACCCGCATGATTGTCACTGCATCCACTGCTCATCCATTCATTCTCTCCACTATCAATGTCCACTACCAGTGGCACCAGTACATACCACATGCAAGATGCACTGCTTACTTGCCCAAGCCAAACCTGCAAACTGTACCACCAAGGAGGACAAGCACAGAAAGTGGATGGAAATACCACCACATGTGGATTTCCAAATATCACATCATCCTGACTCAAAACATATTGCCAGTCTTCAATCATCACTAAGTCTAAATTGGAGCAAATCAAGAAAGGTCACTACCATCTTCACCAGGGCAGTAAATGCTAGCCTTGCCAGCAACACCCAGATCCCAGAAGTGAATAAAAAGCTCACTGGGCCTCAACTTAGTGTGAGTGATCAGCTCCCTGCCAATTTTTACCACAATTTCCACAGCTATGTGATCAAGATCTATTTAAAGATGGAATGCATCTCTCAACAGGGCACTTTTTTTTTGCACAACAAAATTCCACACCAAGGATTACGTACAAGGAAAAAAAAAGAACATTTTCACATGCCCTACAAGAAGAGGGACACACATCGGGGCAAAGAGGAAAAGCTGGGGGGGAACCACCTTCACCTGCAGGACTGTATCTACTTCTGGCCAGGGGTGGCTGAAGATCACTGACAGATCCACCTCATGTGACCAGATGTCAATAGGAGAAATGAGGTCTTATATCTTTATGTGAACAGCAAAGGACAAGGTGTTTTTCATCTGTCACTATCTGGTAACATTCCTTTCACACCATGCCCCAGCAAATCTTAGGCATGCAATCATAAATACTGCTGCAATGTTCTTCTCACTCTATCATTCCAAAAACACTTTGAGTTCTCTTCACAGGTTTGAAAGTTCTTTTCACGTACTGGCACAGTTGGAACTCTTCTCATATTTCACATTAATCTCCATACACATCGTTTTAATTCTAGCTTTCAGTAGGTGTTCTTTAGGCCCATACTCTTTCCATCTTCACTTTTCTTTCAAATTGCAATTAACTCTTGCTCTCCATTATCCATAATGACCAAACCACTATTTCAGAGAAAGGAATTTGTGACTAGGCCTTTATCAAACAAAGAAATCCTTGGATGACAGTGGTCAGAGTGAAGCAAACACTTTTGCTGTGAAGGTGAGCAGGCTATAAGAGAAGGGTTCTGCACGTTTTAGAATTCTTAATTTCTCCTCAAATATTCAGAAAGATTTTTGCTGCATTCTCAGGACAGGCAACTGCTAACAGAGAAAGAGAAAAGTTTTGATGGAAATGCATTTCCACCCTTCCATGCATCCATGCACACCCAGACTTCATAAAGGCTGTTCAACAATTTTGCAAGAATGTTCTGTGGATTCCTTGAAGAGTCAAACACGAGTCTACAGTGGCAATTTGCCAACACTTATGCTGGAGAATCAACCCCAAAGAACTGTCATGGACTCAACCTCCATTGATGAATTTTATTTTCTTTATAAAAGTTTGAGGATATCTATATTTTTTGGTACTTTTTCCAAAGTTACTTACATGATTTATTAATTTTTAATAGTTTGAATATCTGCATGGATTAATACAGGGAGCTCCAGGGTGACTGCATATGCTGAAACATCCTGCTTAAGAATAAAAATAGGCATGCCTTGTAAGGAACAGCCAAGTGTCAGTTCCGTGGGGGAATATGCCAAGGTGTTCCAACTGCTCTGCAGAGGAGGAAGAAACCTAGCCAAGGAAAGAAATTTATTTGAATACCAATGAACTGTCAACTTTTAGTTTTTCTCTTCAAAGATCCCATGAATGCCAAATATTTCCAGCAGTGCACTTTTTCTTCGAAAAATCAAATCAAGCTACTTGCCTTGCATGAGCAGTAGGAATAGTTGGAATGACCCCAAAAGTACTGGTACAAAAACTTGACCTCGTCAATAACAAAATATTTCAAGGTGCTTTATTGGGGTCAGATTGAACAAAATTAAACACTCGTTTCTTCAGGTGACAAAAAACTTAGTTTTTGTTTTGAAAAGGAGAGCTTTGAAAAAGTCAAAGAGCAATAAGAAGGGCTGAAAGCTATAGGGAGATGATAGCTGAGCAGAGGATCTATAACTCAAGGCAGGACAGAAATTTGCGATTCACCCCAAATTGAACAAACACAGTTTTGAGTGCCAAAGATAAGAAACATGTTACGGATAGGGAGGGGCAATGACATGAGAATTCTAAAAGAATTTATGGAATGAAAGCACAGCAACAAAAAAGGTGAAAGTACTTGGCTGGCAGTCGGCATGTAGAGCGTGACTGAATATTTGAGGAAAGAGACCATATATGGATGCAGGGTGAATAGTGGTAGTTTTGACAAGGCACAAGGAGAGCAGGTCAATAAATTGTAAAGAGATAGCATTACTCAAGAGGTCTGTGTGTATTATCAGCTGACACAGGAGCCAGGAAAGGGCGATCAGTTTAGTAGGAATGAATAATATGAGAATATGGGTCTCATGGACAAACTAACATGGACAGGGAATGATGGACGCCTCAGGAAAGCGTGGCTCTTTAGTCAAGGGAAGCTGGGAATATGAGAACGTTAGGTTTTCTTTGGATGGAGAAAAAAGGTGCCTAAAACACAATGGCCCACAATGCACAGGCTGTGCAACAGTTCGGAAGATAACCAAGAGTATGCATCCACCCCCCCAGAGTGTTGAGCAGGCATGTCACAAGTCTGGGTTGTGCAAAGTGACAGATGTCACTGATGTTCAATAGCAGAAACTGGTTGTGTCAGAATTCACAAACTTTATGCTGAAGAATCTGTCTCCCTAATCCTGGTGTAGCATCAGAGCCCAGTTATTTTGAATGGAGGCTCATAACCTGGAGGTTGAGGTAAACAAAGTTTATATCAAAACTAACTAAAATGAGTTTTATGCTTTAAATATTTTTAAAAATAAAGTCTATTTTAAAACATCTCCAGATTAAAAAAATTTTAAGAGATTTATACTCTCAAATCCTGATAGGAAACAAGTCACTGCGCCAACATCACCTCCTTTACAAGGCAGTCATAGGATGAAGGCCTCAGCCCTATGATGCTTGAGGCCTCAGTAGCAGGTAGGTCTTGAGGTGGGGATGGTCAGCTTGAATGGCCTTCTGCATCCAATCCAAGCAATTGTGGATATACAGATATACAGGGATTGTGGAGACACAAGAGACTGCAGATGCTGGAATCTGGAGTAACAAAACAACCTGCTGGAGGGACTCAGCAGGTCAAGCACCATCTATGGGAGGAGAAGAATTGTCGACATTTTGGATTGAAACCCTGCATCAGGGCTCCTGATTGACTTTGGATGGTGGACATCAATTTGGTACACACTTGAATAACTTCAAGTAACACTTATTTTCTGATCAGCACACATATTAACTGCTGAGAAATTAGGTACAAAAGCATCACTGTAGGAAAATGTTACTCAAAGTTCATCCTCAATTTGATTACTGCATCGAGACTTGATGGCAATGTTGTGCAATGCTTGGCTTTGATCATGCAGCTGTTGTATAAAAGTTTAAACAATATAAATCCATAAACAGTTGAGCACGTCATCAACTAATCAATTGACATTTCAGTAAGTTGGCAAACTGAAAAACAGTTAAGCAATCTAATGAAGGACTTGAGCTATTTCCATGACTGCAAGACAAATCCATCAAATGAGCAGCTAAGCCAGGCTAGAATAATAACCATAGGATACCAGTTTTGATATCTTAACTTTCCCTATGCTAAATTAGTTGGCTTCAGCTGGTTAACCTGCAAAACTTTACAAATATTCTCACCATTCTGGCTTAAATCATCTGCTTAAAAGGTTAAACGAGTTTAAAAACAAAAAGGTGCCACAGAAATCTCCCATTCACTCAAGAAGCCTGCCAGAGCCTTGGCACAGATGTTATAATGATCTAGAACAAACCACCACAACAACTGCAGTTTGAGGTTACAGAGAGTTGGACAAATCAAATAGTTTTTGGTCAAAGAAAAGCAGCACACACAGGCACAATAAATCCCTGAATGATTGTATTATAACAAGCAAGGTACCAAAAGTCTTTGTTAGCATGTGGGGAATTGCACCTGTAGTAGAGTTACAGGTTTCGAAGGTGCTTTTAAAAAAAGCCTCAGAAATTGCTATAGTGGATTTTATAAATCCATACGTGGATTGCAGTGACAGTCAGTTATTGTTTCTCATCCATCAACAGAGAAAAGAAGCAGATCTCTCTCTCTGACTGACTCCGACTGGTTGTTTCAACAACAACGTCATGACGTTCTTTACCGTCTGTTGATGTAAGCACTACACACACACTATCTAAAAGGGACACTCTCTAATAGTCCTAGTCCATAACACCAATCCACACTGAATGTGGTGTCCTGATAGGGAAGTCAAGGATCCAGTTGCAGTGGGAGGTAGGGAGGCCCAGATTTTGAAGCTTGGTTATTAGTACCGAGGGAATGATGGTGTTGAACGCCCAGCTGTAATCAATAAATAGTAGGCTGACGTATGTCTTGTGGTTGTCTAGGTGCTCCAAAGCCAGTGGAGAGCCAATGACATTGTGTCTGCTGTAGACCTGTTGTAGCGGTAGGCCAACTGCAGTGGGTCCAGGACCTTGCTCAGGCAGGAGTTAATTCACATAGATGCGAATTATGTGACATTTATCTGACATTTATGAGCTACAATTGGGCCTGAAGCAAAAGGAAGCTGGTGTGTCAGCTCTCCAGAAGGTGGAGGACAGACAATCACACCCCATGGACTAGATGATGATTCCAGTAATGAAGAATACTTTAGAAGGCTGATGATGGAGTTTGGTACATTCTCCAGTCTGCTGGATAGAAAGCAAGAGACTGCAAGGAACCTTGGAGAGTCATAGAGCATCATGAAGTCATACAGCATGGAAACAGGCCCTTCAGCCCACCAAATCCATGCTGAACATCAGGCACCCATTTACACCAATCCTATATCAATCCCATTTTATTCTCCCCACATTCCCATCAACTCAGTTCCCAGACTCTACCACTCACCTCCACACTGGGAACAATTTACAGTGGCCAATTAATTAACCTCCTTACCCGCACATCTTTGGGATATGGGAGGAAACCGGGGGAAACCCAGGCAATGACAGGAGAATGTGCAAACTCCACACAGACAGCTTCAGAGGTCAGGATTGAACCTAGATCACTGGCACTGTGAGGCAGCAGCTCTACCATCTGTGCCACTGTGTAGTTCCACTTCTAACTGGATCACAACAAGACAGAAGTGTAGCATGTCCACAGTAGAATGGGTGTGCACTTCTGTGGCAGGAGGAACAAGACTTCCTTGCTGCAGTGGCTGACAGAGAAGGTTTCATTATCCAAGGACGCATAGACAAGGACCATTCAAAGTCTTCACACTGGTGTGGAACCTCAAAGCATTCCAAAGAGTTATGCTTGCTCTCCAGTGTGGGGTGACAGTCAGGAGCAGGATGCTGATGTTCAGGAATAGAGAAAGGCAAGCTGGGAACAAATTGATCAGCAGGATTTGGTCTCATGTATTAGCAGATTTAGTTGCTGTTGTGCACAGCAGATGGGAGGCCCAAGGTTAACCTGGTCCTGGGGGAGTTCCAATGGCATCACACAGGGTGAAAATTCTGTCCTCTTTCAGAACGTTAACAGTTGTCCTCCAGTCACTGTGCTCAAACAATGCTCCACAGTTAAAACCCCAGACTATAGCCCCTCATGGTGAGATGCTGTGGGCAGATACTAGCTCCTCCAGGGCGAATGCTCATCATGGTCATCCATCATGTACTCTTGATGCCCTTCTAATGTATGACTTGTGCTGACTCATTTTATTAGTAGTTCAATAAAGTCCAGCTGGAGGTCAGTCACAAAGGATAAGCTCTAGGATGTTTTACTTATATTTAGAATCTGATGATAGTTTTAATTACAAATCTTTCTTTAACTCATTCAAATGTCAAGAATTCAAAGCAAGTTATCCAAACAAAATTATCCTTCCAAAACTGTGGTGGCAAGAACTGGTTGCAGTAATCCAGGGCCTAGTGGAGTGTAGTATAATCTCTGCTCCTGTCACAGTGTCGATCCAGAGCAAAGTCACAGAGAACCCAAATGCAGCACACCAATACAAGACTGGAGTCAGGATACTTCCTCAGGACAAATGCAGGCAGTAACTGGAAGGAATCTTGCCTTG
>JARFYF010000002.1:30321293-30337339 GCA_030265395.1 Rhina ancylostomus
CTTGGCTGCGTAAAACTCTGCTGCGCACGAGGCCCACAAGAACACTGAAACAGGTCTTAACCAGAGTGTTGAGGCCTGCGTTAGCATTAACTAAAGATTTTGGAGTCATAGCTGTACAACATGGAAACAGGCCATTTGGCCCATTACATCCACACAGACCAGTGGGCACCCATCTGTATTAATCCATCTTCCAGCTTGGTCTGTCACCAAAGACTTTCACAAATTGCTACAGATGTACAGCGGAGAGCACTCTGACTGGTTGCATCTCTGCCTAGTATGGAGGCTCCATTGCGCAGGATCGCAAGAGGCTGCAGAGGGTTGTAGACTCAGCCAGCTCCATCATGGACACAACCTTCCCCATCATCAAGGACATCTTCAAGAAGTGGTGCCTCAAGAAGGTGGCATCCATCACTAAGGACCCTCGCCATCCAGGACATGCCCTCTTCTTATTACTGCCATTGGGGAGGAGTACAAGAATCTGAAGACCCACACTCAACGATTAAGGAACAGCTTCTTCCCCTCTACCATCAGATTTCTGAACGATCCATGAACACTACTTTGTTATTCCTTTTTTTTGCACTATTTATTTATTTTGTAATTTATAGTAATTTTATTTCTTTGCACTCTACTGCTGCTGCAAAACAAAAAATTTCACATCATCTAAGTCAGTGAAAGTAAATCTGTTTCAGATTCAGATTCTGATTCCCCCTCCCATCTGGTTGCATCCATAAGAGAGCACATCAATTTTGTACATCTGTCCATTGGATAAGGGGAAAAATCCAGTGGCCCTAATGTCAGATGGAAACTGAAACAATCTGGGGTCCTTTTAAACCAAAGTGCCAAAAGTGAATGAGATCATGAAAACTCGCTGTGCCCATGATCTTTACATTATTAACAGGGAAATTGCTCCGTCCGAAACTGGAAATAATGCAAATATTCATAACGAAAACTCTGTGATAGCTCTTTGGATAATCTATACCTTAATGTCTCGATGTGCTATTTGATTGTCATGAAGGTATTTCAGTCCTTCCAGGATCTGTTTGGTATAAAATCCAATGGTCTGTTCATTATCCTTCAAAGGGCCCCATTTTGATCGTAAGAGAGCTGAAAGGCTGCCTGTTCATTTATGCAAAGCAAAAAAGACACATCAATAAAAATAATTATTTATATGTGAACTCCATTGGGGCCTCTTTCAATCATCCACCCTAGTTTGAAGGCAAGATCTTATGCAAACATCTGGAAAAAATGACATAATGGGGTTACATTGTTTCTTCTGCATCAGAAAATATCCTGCTGAAATCACAAAGGACAATCAGAACCCATATGGAAATTAAGAGCAGTCTCTTCATTTCTTTGTGATTAAACAGCAAATGTCATGCACCATATCTAGCGATCTATAACGTCTCTTCTTTTCTCACAAGGAGAAGGCCATTTTATTCATTGTCTCTGCTGGTTTTCAGGGCATTCCCATCAATCCCAATCCCCTACTTTTTTCCCCAGTGAGCCATCCTGTCATACAAGACCATCAATCCCAATTCTCCTACCACTTATCTACACTAGGGGTAATTTACACTAGCCAATTAACCTACCAACCAACAGGTCTTTGGAAAATAGGAGGAAACCAGAGCATGGGGCAACATAAGTGGTCAAAAGATAAATGTGCAAACTCAACACATCCAAGGTCAGGATGAAACAAATGACTGGAACAATGAGATTATCAGAAACACCATGTTCTATAAACTCCACTACTCATTGAAAATAAAGGTATTCACATTACTATAAATAAACATGTATTAATATATGCTGTCTTGTCACATCCTGATGATACTTCAGACCGTTTTACCATCATATAACGCTTTTGAAGTACAGTCACTCTTATTTTATGGACAAAGAGAACAGATGGTTTACACACAGAACAGTCCTATAAACAGCTGATCGGCCAGTTCATGCTTATTTGGTTATGTTACATGAGGAAAATGTGGGCCTCCTGGAGCACTTGTCCTTGCTCTCCTTGAATTAGTGCCAATAAACCCTTATCTCCAAGAAGAGGAAGGGATCTATCAACAATATAGCACTGAAATATCAGCCCCAATTTACATATTTAAATCCTGGAGTTGGACCTCCATACTAAAAGCTCCTGACCAAAAAGCAAAAGTTTTGCCTACGGAGTATACCAGGCCCAATCATATCAGTAGAATTTGTTGATAATTTCTAATGAATAGGGATACAATGGTGGTACAGTGTGTAAACCACTAGACTAGGAATCCCAAGGCCTGGATCGACAATCCAGAAACCTGGATTCAAACCCCACCTCTGAAGCCACGGAATTTAAATTCAGATAAATAATCTGAAATTTGGAAAATCAACAATTAGACCTCATAATGGTAATGACAAAAACTACCTGGTTGTGGTTAAAATCCCATTTGGTTCACAGGAGAGGAAATCTGCTGTTTCCCCAGTCCAGTCAATATGTGATTCCAGACTCTTAAATGATTCTTAAATGCCCTCTGAGGTGACCTAGCAAACCACTTAGTGCAAAGACAATCAGGGATAGTCAAACAAAAGTTGTTGTTGCCAACAATGCACAGATTCCTTAAAAGGAAAAATAAAACTAAAGCTTTGCTTATCCATGCAGAAGACTTTACGTCATCTGAAACATACCTCATAACTACCAAGTTAAATTATATACATGGCAGCGATTACAAAAGTTTGTCAGAAGTCAAAACAACAGCCATTTCCTCACATCAAAATATTGGAGGTATCATATTTTAAAATTTGTATGTCTTAGGATATTATTTAATGTTTTATTCACCTCAGAATGAATTTATGAAAATAAGTAGCTACATGACATGATAAAACTTTTTCTTTTGTGTACATTCAAATTTTTCCTAAAACACAGATGAACCCTGGTGATCTGGGATTCAGAACAGCCTGATTTAAACAGAATGCAAACAAACATACCTCCAGGAACTTGCTCCATAAAGATCTTAATGAAGCCGCTTTCACTAATGGAGCCCAGGTATTGCACAATGTTTTTGTGCTTGAGGTGTTTATGAAGAGCAATTTCCTCATGGAGGGGCTGTGAATATCTGAAAACATTTTGACAGAACCACAGTTTAATGTCAAATATAAATAAAAATTTTCTCACCTCATACTTCAAAATAGAAAGATTGGGTTGAACAATTCACATGTAAAGACAGTCCATTAAGCCCCTTCTTTGTTTTTAGTTTTATTAAAGCAACTTATTATAAGTGAATTCTGATTTTGTTTTCAAGCCAATTGATCATCAGGCAGATGCAAATATGAACCCACAATGCATACAAACACACAAAATAGGAGGAGGGATGGGTCATTCTGCATCTCAAGCCTGCTTCACCATTTAATAAGATTTGACCGATCTGTCAGCATTTACTTTTGAGGCCTTATTCCAACTTTGTTACATTAGTGTTGTCAGCAAAGAACTTTTACTCAAGAAAGAAGTGCAGCCATGGTGACTACAGGGGTATCTTCCTGCTGTCTGCCACAGGAAAAATCATCACCAGGATCCTTCTCAACAGAGTTCTCCCCGAGGCTGAAGAGCTGCTCCTTGAACCCTAGTGTAGGTTCTACTGACTTAGAGGTGCAGTGGACAAGAGCTTCACTGCGTGATATTTCAAAGGAAAATGCAAGGAGCAGCACCAGCTACTACAAACGGTCTTCTTCGACCTCACTAAAGCCTTTGACTCCATCAATCAGTGGGCCTTTGGAGCACTTTCCTCAAATTAATTTGCCCATGGAAGTTAGTCTTTATCATACATTTGCTCTACAGCAGGATGCAAGCTCTTCTATATGTTTCTGAGACCTGGACTACCTATAGCAGACATCTCAATGCAGTGGATAAATACCACCATTGCTGTCTCTGCAAAGGGCCACCTTCGAATCCACAAAACCAGAGTGGAAGTAAGTCATCCTGAATTCCAAGGGACTGGCTAAGAAGAAAAAAGAAGTTTACTTAAAATTTAATTTACTGGTCAAGCCATAAGAAAGAAACCTGAACAGTGTTGATGAGCAGAGGGATCTTGGGGTCCAAGTTCATAGCTCCCTGAAAGTGGCTACGTAGGTTGATAAGGCAGGAAAGAAGGCCAGTGGCATGCTTGCCTTCATTAGTTGAGCCACTGAGTTCAAGAGTCAGGAAGTTATGCTGCAGCTTTATAAAACTTTAGTCGGGCTGCATCTGGAGTATTGCATTCAGTTCTGGTCGCCCCATTATAGGAAGGATGTCGAGGCTTTGCAGAGGGTGCAGAAGAGGTTTACCAAGATGCTGCCTGGATTAGAGGTCATGTGCTATGAGGATAGGTTGGACAGACTTGGGTTGTTCTCTCTGGAGCGGTGGAGGCTGAGGGGAGATCTGATAGAGGTTTATAAAATTATGAGAGGCATAGAGAGAGGAGACAGTCAGTATCATTTCCCCAGGGTTGAAATTTCTAATACCACAGGACATGCATTTAAGGTGATGGGGATAAGTTCATAGAAGATGTGTGGGGCAAATTTTTTTTTTACACAGTCGTGAGTGCCTGGAATGTGCTGTCTGGGGTGGTGGTGGAGGCAAATATGATAGGGGCATTTAAGAAGCTTGTAGATAGGCAGATAAATGTGAGGGAAATGGTAGGATATGGGCATTGTGTAGGCAGAAGGGATTAGCTTAGTTGGGCATTTTATTACTAATGTAATTGGTTTGGCACAACATTGTGGGCCGAAGGGCCTGTTCCTGTGTTGTATTGTTCTATGTTCTAAAATAGTGTTTCGACTGAAGCCGTTGTGACTTGTGTTTGCAAGGTCCTTCAACAGTGGCCTTTGGTTCTATCCACACTACACTGCTACTGAGCATAACATCTCCCTTAGCTCTCAAAAAATCATGGATTCAGGTCCCACTCCAGACACCTGAGCATAATCTAAGCTGACGTTTCAGTGAAGCACTGTGCTGAGAGAGCTGTCACCTCCCAATCAGAAATGAAACCAAGGGCTGTCTGTTCTTTTTGATGGATATAAAAGATTACATGGCAGCTTTTGAATAAGAGCCAGATATGCTTCCAAGTGTCCTGTCCAATATTTATTCCTGTAAAAAAACTGTCTACCTAATTATTATCTCACTAAATCTGTATTTTGCAGCTGCCTTCAATGAGTGTTATTTTGCAGAAGTACTTAATTATCTGTGAGCTGCATTGAAACTTGTACTGTGTGACAGGCCCTATTTAGATGAAGATCTTCACAGCTGAGTGAACGGTTGAACAAGAAAAAGAAATGCTGTGAGTTTAGAAGTGTGGGAAACAGAGCTCCATGTGTTCAATGGAAACACCACACTTTAATGAAAATACCACACTTTAAGAAAGATAAGAATCCTTTAGAGAGGGTGCAGGAAAGATTTCCAATGGACGAGGGTAGCTGGGAGAAGCTGGGATTTTTCTTTTTGGAACAGAGGAAGTTGTAAGGAGATATGATGAACCTGTTTAAAATCATGAAGGATGTAGATAGCTGGAAATGTTTCTTTGGCAGAGAAGTTAAAAACTAGAGAGCAGCGTAAAATGAAGGTGATTGACAAAAGAACCAAAATAACATGAAGAGAAACCTTTTTTGCACAGTGAATTGATGAGAACTAAAAGGCACTGCTAGGGGTAGTAGTGGAGGCAGATGAAATCATGTTATTTAGAGAGGAGCTGAATGGGGACCTGGAAGAATGTGCAAAGCCATGAGGAGAGGATGGAGGAGTAGGGACAAGCTGGATTGCCTTTACGTAGATCCAGTATGGACATGACGGACCAAGAGGCCTCCTTCCATGCAGTAACCATTCATGACCTTGTGAATCTTACCATGCTAGATTCAGGTGAACATTTGGCAGTGTGTGATAATTTATGTTTGGGTTTCAGGTCAAGCAAAATTTAACTGGATATTCAGTGTAACTAGATTTACATTTTCAGTAGCCCATTGAAACCTGCCTGATATAATTTTCATATGAAGTAGCAGAAAGAAAAATGGGTGTGCTTGGTTATAGTTGCATCAACCTCCTGGGTTCTATACTGCCCCAATGCTCCACACTCAAACATTAAAGACCAGAAGTGCACCTGAATTGGTTTGAAGTACAGCATCTCTTACTGCACTAGTTTTAAAGATTTTCCCTTTCCCGCTATGTATCAGGCTACAGCCAAAGTGAATGGAAATTTGGTGTTAATTATGAGCACAATTGGGCTGTGGACCAATTCAACTCAGAGCAGAAAGCCCTGACCAAACAGCCTTCATGCACAATTGTCAAAACCAGCTGACCGAAGAAGTTTACACTCTGGGGAGGATTTGTCACCCGTCTTCCCCCACTCCCCTCACTAGTCCCCAGCCTTGACCCCTCTTGTTCATTAATTTCACCCTGACTCTCTGATCCCTTATCCAAGCCTCAATCCTGACCTCTGACTCAACCTCCAATCCAACCCAGGCCATAGTATGATCCCTGACACCCTTCCCAACTTCTGTCCCGTCCTAGACTAGCCTCTGCATCCTCCTCAGCAGGAAGAACAGAGGGGTCATTCATTGCCATGGCTAATGCATACTGCTGGATTTTGCTGTGGCAGGCACATGACTAAAGCAGTCACTGGCATATCAGACAGGGACGTTACAGGTGCCCCTCTCAGAGATAAAGCTTTCACCTTTGGATCATGCTGTTAATGGCATTATACAGCATATCCATCTTCATTAGGAACCCGTACCAAACATTAAATTGAAAGATAACTTCACACTCTTCATTTATGCTGATAACAACATAGACAATTGTTTCCTCTCTCAAGGCAGTTACTTGCCTGCTGTCTCTTTCTGGGATTTCTTTGATGGCAATTCTGACTTGATTGCTCAGGTCTCTACCAGCATAGACGACTCCAAATGTGCCTTTACCCAGTACAACCTTCTCACCATTCTCGTCATATTCATAATCATACTGTGGCACAAATAAAAATGAAAGTAAGCATTTTCAGTTCACAGTTTCCACTGAGTTTACTTTTAACTTTGCTTATACAGCTTAATAACCTACCCAAACATTTACAGGGGCTCCCCAGGTTACAAATGACATAATTTACGGAAATCTGACTTTACGCAAGTTCTTCCATACATTTTAAAAGCATTTTAATAGATCGTAATAATAATAATAATAATAATAATAAAATGTTTTGTGGCATTCATTAACAATAGTATGATTTCCATTAGTTTAATTATGGGTCGTGTCAGGGTGAATATTCGATGAAATGAAAGAATTATACCAAGTTTATGTAGAACAACATGATATGGGTAGCTACAGAAAACAGATGGTTCTGACTTATAGAGAAATCAGCTTATAGACTGTTCTCAGGAACAAAACCCTTACATAACCCGGGGACTACTTGTATATATCAAATAGTCCCTACACTTGTTAACTTACCTCTTGTGTTGTGCATTGATAATGAGAAAACCATAATAAAACATTAGTGAGGGAATATCCCAAGCTACGATTGAGTAATAATCACAATTGACTTAACGGTGGCAATTTTGACTTTGGAAACCAATCTGTGCCATGTTTCGGAGTCCATCCCAGTTATGGACAGGTGGCTGCTACTGAAGCCCGGGATCCATCTTACAATGCAGTCAGAACATGAACACAAAATAGATGCCTTTGGCTGCAATACATACTAGCATACTAGTATGTTGTGCCAAGACAAAGTCAGGCTCAGCCAGCTGCAACTTCCAGTGCTTTGTTGCAACCAGTACTCCAGCATCTACAAGTTCTGTACACAAAATCCTCTCTGGTACAATAGTTCCCTGATGCACTTTCAGTGCATGTTACAGACTTATACAGCAGGAAATGAGGCTCCTTGGCCCACCAAGTATCTGTAATAATTCCATTTTCCAACATTTCATCCATAGCCTTCTAATGCCTTAGCATTTCAAGCACTCATCTAAATATTTCTTAAACAGTGTGAGAGTACCTGCCTTTGCCACTCCTCAGGCAGTGCGTTCCAGAGTCCAGCGACTCTCTGGGTGAAAAAAATTCCTCTTCAAATCCCTTCCAAATCTCCTGGCCCTTACCTCGGACCTATGCACTCTGCTAGTGGGAAAAGATTCTCACTCTCTACACCATCCATACCACTTACAATTGTATATACTGTAGTGGCTAGCTACGATGAATAAAGACACGAGACAATGGCTTGAAGTCAAAGAGTCGAATAAACGACCGGGGTGCACTGCCCCTTTAATATTCGCAGTTCCCGCACTGACACCACACATGGGTCACGTGACCTTCCCACGTGCGGGCTTTCTAACCCCAACAAAGATGGAGTGCCCCGCGCCATCTTGGATTGGGGCCTCTGACGACGTTCGTGATTGCGGGAGCTGGTTCAATAACGGTAAGTCGCTACAATACCTCAATTAGCCTTCCCCATTCCAAGGAAAACAAACCCAGCCTATTCAATCTCTTCTTATAACTGAAACCCTCCTATTAGGCAACATTCTGGTGACTCCCCTCTGCATTCCCTCCAATGCAATTGCATCCTTCCTATAGCATGTCAACCAGATTTCCATACAGCACTAACTAACCAGATGTTTTATAAGCTCCCTGCTCTCATAATAGCCCAGCTAATGAAGACTAGTATCTTGTATGCCTTCTTAACCACAGTATCTACCTCTACAGCTGCCTTCAGGGATTCTTGTATATGTACAAGGACCCTCTACCCCTCAATAATCCTGACTGTCCTATTATTCATTGTGTATGTCCTAGTTTGATTAGTTCTCTCAAAATTTCATCGGCTCACAGTTTGTGTGAAATTCCATCTGCCACTTCTCTGCACATCTTCCCAACTAATCAATATTGTTTTGTAGCCCAAGACTATCTTCCTCACCATCAGCACCACCAATTTTCATGTCACCTGAGAACTCACGGATCATACCTCTTCCATTTGCATCCAGATCATTAATGTATATTAATATAAGGGTTCCAGCACTGATTCCACAGTACTCCACTGGTCACAGGCTTGCGATCATAAAGGCTGAAAATACCATTGCAGTGTTTGCCTTGCAAGGCCTGCGGATGTCTCTTAAAATTACAGTTACAGTCCTAACAACTGGCTAAATCTATTGGCCCAGGTCTGCTATTCAGAACTATCACAGGTAGTCTCCCCACTCATCCTTACAGGTCTGGATGTGACCTAAAGCACCCTGGACCATGGCAAAACTGCCAGCAGCAAAGTGAGGAGGTATAAGGTCGGGAGCTGCATCCCCTGCAGTCGGATGGGAAAGTGCCAACAGAAGGAGAGTGGTTGGTGGAGAAGGAAAAGTGGATCAGGAAGTTGAGGAGGGAACAGTCCCTTTGGAATGCTGGAAGGTGACAGGAGGGGAAGGTTTGTCTGATGGTTGAAACCTGAAGGAATTGGCAGAACTTACAAAGGATGATTCAATGAATGTGGAGGTCGGTGGTATGGCAGGCAAGGTGAACCCTTTCCTTGCACTAGGTGGGAGGACAGGGCGTGATAGCATAAGTGATGGTCGAAGTGCAGGAAACAGACAAGGCACTGCTGAGGTCCCTGTCAAATATGGTAGACAGGAAGCTTAATTAAAGGAAAACATCTTAAAAGCACTGGTGTGGAAAGACTTCTCATCGGAGCAGATATGACAGAGATGGTGAAACTGGGAGAATGGACTCGAGAGCTCTCAGCTGTCTGTCACTTTAAATCCTCCCCTGGTAACCTCTCTGTTTTTGGCCTCCCACACTGCTCCAACAGGGCCCAACATAGGCTCAAGGAATAGGTACTTCATCTTCCATCTGGGCATGTTGCAGCCCTCAGGACTCAACAGTGAATTTAACAAGTTCAGGTAGTCACCTTTTAATTTCCCTCCGCAGATGTGGATGTACCTTTTTATTTCAACTTGTTTCTTTATTCTCTTCTTTCTCAAACTGCTGGATCATAAAGTAATTGTTACCATTACAGTTTTGGTCTGCATCCTATCATACACTTTCCCTCTGTTCTCACCACTCCTCCCTCTCTCTGCAACTTAATATGCTTGTTTTTTTCACTTTTCCAGTTTTGATGAAGGGTACTTGATCTGTAATGCATATTATGTTTCCCTCCTCAAAGATGCTGCCTAACCTGTTGAGTGCAGCATTTTATTTTCTTGTCACTAGGATCCTAATTAATGTGGGAAAGAGGCCAACAATCTGTTTCAGGGAGGTCTTCCAGCCTTGAGACAGAAGAGACTGCAGATGCTGGAATCTAGAGCAACACACAAGAAGCTGGAGGAACTCAGCAGGCCAAGGCAACATCTATGGAAGGAAATGGACAGTCGACATTTTGGGTTGAGACCCTTAATCTGCACTAGACGGTTGACATTTCAGGTTGACACCCTTAATCTGGACTAATCACTCAGTCCAGATGAAGGGTCTTGACCGAAAACGTCGACTGTCCATTTCCCTCCATAGATGCTGCCTGATCTGCTGAGTTCCTCGAGTGCTTTGTGTGTTGCAGGTTCTTCAACTTATTATGGTAGGCTTCGATAAATATCGGACAGGCCACCCTTTAGGGTTAACAAGCAGACTCCATATTCCACCCTACTTACACCAATTTTCCTCAAATGACAATTGGACCCAGTCACTAGAAATAAATTAACAATGTGATCCCATACTGGACTTAAGCCCCTAATGTCACACAGCATTAGAGCACTTTTTCCTCCAATTTAATATATGCAACAATAGTGGATCCACATGTAATAAGTAAAGTTTGAGCATTTTACTGATAGATTTGTTAAGAATTTTGTCTAAATACGATCTTTTTGAAAAAGCATTTGCTTGGCTCAATTAGTAGCACCGTGTCTCTGAGTCAGATGGCTGTGGATTTAAATTCTGCTCTTGGTTGTAAACACATATAATCTTGTCTGATGCGTTGAGGCATGAGTGCCAGAAATAGGTTGCTGGTCAATCACGCAGGAGATTATTAGTGAAGACGAAGGGAGAGAATTGCAAAATGAATTTAAAAACGTGTTCAGATGAGTACAGTTGGAGGTTAGATCAGTTTTTCCAGTCTAGTTACAAGTTGTGAGCAATCTCCACACAGAGTTCAGTGAAGTTTTATTCACTTTGTTCATGAATAACCTTAATATAGGCTGAGAGCAGGCAATGTGCAGATTTACACAGCATCAAAACAGTTGGTTTATTCATTGAAAAAGAAAAAGAAAATGTAAAGCAACATGAGTCAAATGGAGAAATCTACCAAAAAAAGACATTTGGGATTCTATGTCAAACAGGTACTGGCATCAAGTAAACAGCAGGAAATAATTCTGAAGGGAAGTTGTCAGGCTCAGGCTGAGCATAAGGACAAGGCTACAGACTCAGAACACAGCCAAGGCCATAACATGAAACTATTGGAATTCTAGGTTTAAATTACAATGTGTAGGATACAAAAGCCAGAAGATAACTTTAGCTTTACATGTAAAACAACGACATGGAAGAAAGCAATTTAAAATGCTGCAATTCATGCAATAGTAAGGATATTCAGACATTTCAGAGAGTTCACTGCAAATTCACAAGACTGCCTGGTAAGTTAAAGTGCAATTTGGAAGTAAGACTTGAAAAATTGAGGTGTTTTCATTTGAAAAATGTAGTTTATGGGGAATCATGGTGGACGTGTGTAACTTTGAACATAAGAAAATAGGAGCAGGAGTAGGAAATCCTACCCTTCAAACCTGCTCTGCCATTTAATATGATCATGGTTGATACATGCTGGTCTCAATTCCTCTTCTGTGCCATTTCTCCCTACCCCTCTATTCCTCAATCTCTCAAATATTTATCCCCACCACTTTAAATACTACTAATGATCCTGCTTTCACCACACCCTGTGGCAGAGAATTCCAGAGATTCACCACCCTCTACAAGAGGAAATTTCCATCTACCTTAGTTTTAAATGACCGGCTCCTTATCCTGTGGTTATGCCCCCCTGTTTGGACTCTCCAACCAGTGAAAACGTACCAACATCTACACTGTCAACCCACCTTGTATGTTTGGAAAAGGTCACCCCACATTTTTCTAAACTTGAAGGAATACAGGCCCAAACTATTTATTCCCCTGAATTTCTCCAATACTTTATCCCTTGTAATTGGGATATTTGTAAGTTCTGCCATGTTATTCGAAATGAGCCTGTCTGGTATCTTAGGGATATTAGCAGTGTCTTCCATGGTGAAGACAGGTGCAAAAAAACTTAATTAGCATATCTGCCATTTCTTTGTTTGCTGTTATCAGTTCACCAGTCTTATTCTCTAGAGGCTGCACATTTACCTTAAACACCCTCTTTACATATTCATAGAAAACTTAATACTGTTTATTTCTCTACTGCATGCAAGTCTTCTTTCAAATTCATTTCTCCCTTCTTATAAGCTTTTTAGTCTTTTGCTGCTGATCTTAAAAACTTCTCAGTGCTCTGGTCTAGCACTCTTCCTTGCCACTTTGCATACTCTAGTTTTCAACTTAATGTTATCCTTTGTTAACCACAGACTGTGCTTCTTTCTCATGGAATCCCTCTTTTTGATCGGGACAAGCTCTTGCCGAGTATTATTCAAACAGCTGGTCCATATCTGCCCCTGTTACTCTATTGACCTGTCTCTTAGTCTGTTTACCCAGTTCACCATAGACAACTGCTCCCTCACACTATAATTGCCCTTATTTAAATTCAAGATACCATTTATAGACCTATGGTATTTATCATCAAACTGCATTTGGAGTTCTATTATATTGTGGTTACTACCCCCTAAGGGATTTATAACCACAGGACTTCTTATTAATCCTCATTACATCAGACCAAATCTAAAATAGCCCGTTTCCAGGTAGATTTCACAGAGTACTGTTCTAAAAAGCAATCCACAAATTCTTCTTTTATGACAGCTTGTCAGTTTGATTTGTCCAGTCAATACTTAGCTTAAATTGCTCATTATAGTTGCAGTTCCCTTCAAACATGCACTTGACATTTCCCCATTTATGCTCTGAACTATTGGGATGTCATATTTTAGGGGTCTAGAGACTACTCACACCCGGGTCTTCCTTCCCCTGCTATTCATGATTTCAACCCAAACTGATTCCATACATTATCCACTCCTTCTATATCATTACACAGCAATGGTCTGGTACCTTCCTTGGTTAACAACACCACCCCACCTCCTTTCCCCTTGGCCTGTTTGTTTGAACAGTATATAACCTGGAATACTGAGCACCCAGTCCTGATCACCCTGCAACCACATTTCTATCATACCTATTGCATCATATTCATTTGTCATACTGTCTGTGCTATTATCTCATCTATCTTGTTGCAAATGCTGTGTGCTTTCAAATACAGAACATTAAGCTTTGATTTATTACAGTTATTTATGATGCTGGATATGCTCTCTTTTGCATATTTTTATTTGCATCTTCCGACCTGACTTATCACACAATGACTGTCAGTCTCCCTCTCACTATTCTATGCCACTGCTCTTTCATTTCCTCCTCATTTATTAAACCTTCTGTTCTTGAAGGCCTCCCCCATCCTAGTTAGTTTAAAGCCCTGTTGACAACCCTGGTTATGCAATTCACCAGGACACTGATTCAGGTGTCGTCCACGCCAATGGAACAGCTCTCTCTTTCCCCAGTACTGGTGCCAGTGTCCCATTAATCGGAACCCATTTCTACCACACTAAACTTTGAGCCATGCATTTACCTCTCTAATCATAATTAACTTCTGCCAATTTGCACATGCCTCAGGTAATAATCCAGCGCCTATCACCCTTGTGGTTCTGCTTTTCAATTTTGTCCCGAGCTTCTCATAATTCTTCAGGAGAACGCCCTTCTTCATCCTATAATGTCGTTAGTGTCTACGTGGACCACCATCACTGCATCCCTCCCTTCCAATTCCAAGTTCTTTTTCAGTCTAGTGAGCACCAGGCAGGCAACACTGCTTTCTGGACTCTGTTTTTTCCTCTAACAATGCTATCCCCTATGACTGCTATATTTCTCGTTCCTGCCCCCCACTTGAATGGCTCCCTGTGCCATGGTGCTATGGACAGTTTGCACATCCTCCCTGCAGTCAAGTGTGTATGTTTCAAGTTTTGCTTCAGCATTTCTATTTGTAGTGACAGCTAACTGAGAATTCATTCATGAGTGTTTCCCTGATAAATGAGCATGAACAGCTATTTAAGCTACTTGAGTCGTTTTGAAAGGGGCTGTACACGCAAGATAAAATGAACAAGATTTAGAAAACAGCAAAACAAAATCTCCATGCCTTTGCAAGATGTAGGATGCCAAAAATAGATTTTTTGTTCTCAAAGCTTATCAATGTAAGCACATTTATTGGCACTTCTACACAAACTTTTAAACTAGTTTTTTTTTCCCCCTGCTTAGACTTAATTTCCTTCTATGCTCAGTGACTAAAGCAAATTTGGTGCCTTTTCCAGCACAAATGTTTGAGCATCTTTCATTTCCTTTTATGTTCTTATCAAAAGTTACTCATGGAAGTATTAACTTGAGAGAATAGTTTGGACAGTTGAAAATGATGATCTTGCAAATTCCAAAGTATAATGTATCAACCAAACCACAGGAAGTTTAACAAATTATGTCACTGTGATTAACTGTGAAAACAATAATCATTAAAAGGAAAAAACCTCACGATTATAAAAGAACAACAGGAACATTCCACAGGTTAGGCAGTATCTATGGTGAGAGAAACAGAGTTAATGTTTCAAATCACAGATCCTTTGTCAGAAACCTCATGATTAACCAATGTCAGTGAATAGGGCAAATGTCATTCAAATTTAGATCAAATTGAAGAAAGGACTATTCACTCATATGAAGTCCATACTTAGTTGGTGGAAAGCCCATTGACTGAGGAGTGATACAAAATATCAAAGATTGTCAAATGGCTTTTTATATGTATTTGTTGGGCTAAAAGCCAGGAATGAACTTTCAAATAGAGACTCTGAAGCAAACCTTGAAACATAATGTGCCGAGTTGTGTAACAATCAACTGCATTCACTTTAACTCCAAGGGCAAACAACCAGCAAGCCTAGTCAGTGGAAGATTCTGTCATATATAGTACAAGGAGGCCTCTCTCTACAGCACTGATTAGTGTTTGAAGTCAAGGCTGGTTATTATCTTCCCACGAACGTATCCCTTTATTATCAGGCATTACTGGTCTTGCATTCTAAAAGCAGGGGTTAGGATAGTGCTGTGTGGGGAGAGTGGGGTTTTAAAAGATGAAGCGTATAGAATACAACACCCACTCCCAACTTGGCACCATTTATCAGAAAAGGATAACACCTTAACAGAGATTGAAAGTGTTAATGGTGCATGGCTAGTGAACAAGATTCAGGACCTAGGATTCTAGACAGGATACAGGACTACAAGACAAAGCAGTGAGGAGTAATTAATCAGCTGAACAATCTCTTAACACCTCAGGAGATAATAAATATGAATGACCCAATGATAACCGTAATCCAAAGCTAATTGTCCAGCTGTACAGGTTGTGTAGCTGTACTTTCTATGTAAAAGTCATGTCTACTTGTAACTTGCTGGAAAAGACCTTCAAGCTGTTTCCCTGCATACATGGACTATCTACACCTCGCTGCCTCGGTAAAGCAGCCAGCATAATCAAAGACCCCACTCACCCCAGACATTCTGTATTCTCACCACTCCCATCAGACAGAAGACATAAAAGCCTGAAAGCATGTACCACCATGCTCAAGGACAGCTTCTATCCCGCTGTTATAAGACTATTGAACAGTTCCCTAGTTAGATAAAATGGACTCTTGACCTCACAATTCCCTTTGTTATGACCTTGCTCCTTATTGTCTAACTGCACTTTCTCTGTAGATGTGACACCCTACTCTGCATTCGGTATTGTTTTACCTTGTACTACCTCGATGCACTGCGTAATGAATTGATCTGCATAAATGGTATGCAAGACAAGTTTTTCATTGCACGTTGGTACAAGTGACAATAATAAACCAATTCCAATAAACAGCTTGCATCTTCAGACCGGACTGTTAAGCGT
>JARFYF010000002.1:30337532-30351717 GCA_030265395.1 Rhina ancylostomus
TCAGCTTTCCCTGCAAGTCACGGTATCTATACACAGGGTATAAACGCCAGGAAAATTGCCTTTTTCGAGCAGCAGCACTGTACATTACAAATGTTACAAACATAAGTTAATAAATAAATTCATGTAAGTTTGCCCCCAGGTCCTTCAAAGAAAGCCTCAACCACTCCCCGTGCCCAGAGTCAGCTTCAGCTCCCACCTCCTAGCCCTGATCTCCAGCCTCTCCCTGTTGACCCTAATCACCAGCTTTTCTCCACCTCTGCCAGCCCAATCCCTCTGTCCCTCTCAGCCCTCCGGATTATCAGTCACACTCTTGTCCACCCTCTCCTACTTGTACACAACTGTTCTGAAGTGGCACCAGCTGCACCTGGCTGATGCCTCTAGGCTTCCTTCCACCACACTTTCTGGGTCATGCTGCCTACCAGAGGTAGAACTACAAAGCTGCTTTTGAGCTCCTGTTGTTAGAATCAGTAGGAGCACCATGTACCTGGCCTTGTTAGGGTTCTTTAGCCATTTTTACCTGCATTTTCAATGTAAATATCAAGGCCATGAGCCTTCAAAGAACAGAGCAGACATAATGGACCATAAGTATTTTTGTACATTGAATGATTCAATGGAAAATCAAACACTAGCTCAGCAGTACAACGTTCTTATATTTTCAGGTTATCATTCTGAAATGCTAACTCTAGTTCCGCACTCCACAGTTGCAGCTGAGTATATTCAGCATTTTTTGTTCTTTTCTAAACAAAATGGCTGCCTTACCTCCAACGCATCTCCCTCAGAATCTCCTTCTTCTGCGCCTTTTCCTACCTCGTCTGTTATAGAATTCACCATTTCACAGAATCTGAAAAACATTTATGCCACCAAAATTAACTTGTAATGATTCACATGATTAACAGAACTATTGTTCAATATATACTTCTGTATTTTTAATGGACTTCACATCATCCAGAAATATGTTATTCTGCAAAATGAAATCTTACACAGTAATAATACTTCCAAACAACTTGAAAAGGAAAACAGATTTCATCTTGCATGTCTGTTGCCTAATCTGCTCAGCATTTTATTTTATTTCAGATTTCCAGCATTTGAAAAATTTTGCTTTATCCCTACCTTGTAACAACACATCATTCTGCAATTTGCCACCTACACATTTCGTTATGTATCCAAGCATAATGAAAACAAAATACCACAAAACTAATTTATTCCAAACAGCAGATGAAAATTTTACAGAAGCAAAACAATTTTTCTGTTAAGAAAAGGTCTTTTGCAACAGATGCATGCTGTGCTAAATTCACATGTACCTAAATGTGCATGATCAATGATGCTGAATGAAGCCACATTGTGTTGTTAGAAACAATATCACACAGTTTCCCTTGCATTCTCATTTAACTTGTAATTAAGAAACAGTGATTTTAGTGCTAATAAAACAGTTCTTCCTCAATTAAACAGGGTGAAAAGAAAAATGCTCTTAGGTTATTCACTGAGAAAGTTTGGCTTGCATTGTTAAGAAAATACAACATTATTTTAATCTCATGAAAATTTCCAAGACTTTGACATCATTAATCTTTGGGTTTATTGGAAAACAAGCTATGATTTTTTTCCATATTAATTTCTCAGAAGGATTTAACTGCAGATTCTGACAAATCAGCAACAAATTAATCATCCAATTTTTGTCCTAATGATTTTAATCTCAACTGGATCAAACTGGGAATGTAATTAAAATGGAAGCCTTAAAATATATTAACAAAACCACTTCTGTTTTAACATTCTGAGCAATGGTAGCATAGTTTAGATAGATTTGGACAGACAACAATGATTCACTCATACATTTAAGGGATTCAGAATTATTGAGCCAATGAAAGCATTAACTTTCTGAAAAGTAGAACTGTACTTTGCACAAAAATATAATTGAGTCTTAATGGCACAGCACTTCATACAATTATATACCATGATTATTCCATACAGTGCAATCTGCTGACCTCAAAACAGGGAAAGGAGTAGAACAAATCAGCTGAAACCAGCACATGTACTTAGCTAGTTATTTAATTACTGTTTAAAATTATTTGTGGATAAGGATTTGAGACTTCATTGAAATGAGACAGGAAAATGTACACACCTTTTGCAATGCAGCTCTGAGCAAAAGTATATCTGAAAGTCATCTGAATTATGTAGAACATACAAGAAGCAACAACGTTCATCACATTTGGAAACACTGAAATATTAAAAAGAATGATTTTAAGGCGAGCTCCACAATCTTTCAGGTCAGTCGACCATTTTACTTAAGTCTGTGAAACATACCTTAGGTGATATATCACGTGTACCTACTTAAGTTACACTGGCTCTCACTCTTGAACCATCTTTAGTTCAGATAATGGGACTCATCAACACTTTAGTAACTCATTAAATATAAAAATGTTACTAAGTAGTTCCCTCATATGTCTTCCACTCTCTATGTTACAGTGTGGCTGCTAACTGTAGCTAGTAGAAGAAAGTACAACGAGTATGCTTCAGCAAAATGTGAAAGCTTTACGTTCTTTCTCTAACAAGAGGCAGCCCAAATCTTACTTTTGTATATAGGCCTGCCACTATATTGACATAATTTTTAGCTTCCACTATCATTAAAAATCATCTGCAAAAATGACCAAATTTGGTTGTTCTTTAGTTATTTTATCTTATCTAGATTAATTAGTATGATTATAAAGCATTCACAAATTTTGCAATGATGGAAACAGAATAACCTTATAGTCACTTTGCCTACCATGAATAATCAGTACCCCAGGGAAGGATGGTGAGTGACATGGAGGGGAATTTGCAGGCAGTGGCATTTCCTTGGTTCGCTGCCTTTCTAGATGGCAGAGATTTGGTGGGTACCAGTGAAGAAACTGTGTCTTTGCTGCGGTGTATCTTATAGATAGTGCACTCTGTAGCCACATGTACTGGAGGTGATAGAGTGTGTATTTGCATCTCAGTCAAATGACCTGCTTTGCTGTGGGTGATGTCAAGCTTCTTGAATGTTTTGGAGCTACACACATTAGATAAGTGGACGGTATTCCATCCTGACTTGTGCCTTGTAGGTGGTGGAAAGTTTTTCATGCCTCAGGAGTCACTTGCCTTAAGATATGTGTACTTTGATCTTGGAGGAATATTACCTCTGTTACTGCTACAACTATGTTACTGGTCAACAGTGTTTCCCAAGCTGTTGATGGTAGGGGTGTTTGGCAATAGTAATGCCACTAAATATCAAGCATGGTTGGCTCAAGGACAGCTTCTATCCCTCTGTTATAAGGCTATTGAATGGTCCCCTAGTACAATAATATGGATTCTTGACCTCTCAATCTACCTCATTATGGCCATGCACCTTCTTGTCTGCCTGCACTGTACTCTCTCTATAATGGTAACATTTTATTCTGCACTTGTTTATTACTTTCCTTTGTACTTCCTCAATGCACGGTTGTAATGAAATAATCTGGAGGGATGGCATGCAAAATGAAGTTTTTCCACTGTACCTCGGTACATGTGACAATAATAAACCAATTTACCAAGATTGACCTTGCCATGGAGGGAACAGAATCTGAAGATGGCTGACTTAGAATCCTACCCCAAGGATCTCCTGCAATGGTACACTGAATGAAATAGTTGACATCTGTCAAGCAGAACCATTTCCCTTTGAGCCAGGTATGACTCCAGCAAGATATGAGATTTTCCCCATGATTCAGTGCACAAGATCGTTCCCAGATGACAAAACACAGAATTCATATGATTTTTAAAGCATGATATGTTTGTTGAAAAAAATCATAAGAGCTTTGATTTATCATGCATCTGGTTGCTGGATTATCTTTAACTATTATAATGCTCAGAGTACTCAAAGAATTTTTATTCTTAAATGCATTTTCCTGAAATGCACACATACTAGGAAACAATTCTCCCAAAACACCTACTGAATTTGGTATCTTCTTTTATCCATAATCTTTACACAAAGTACAACATATCACAACAATCTTAAACCCCTTTTGTATCTGATAAAGGTCATACACCCCTAAAATACAGTAACATTGTAATTAATACTGCTTCCGTCATTACAACCTATCAAACAACATGTCTGTGAATGAGCTAATACAAATTCCTAACAATTGTTATAAATTATAATAAATTACCACTATTTATAAAAAGAAAGAACTTCATAACAGTAATACCTTATGTTTATGCTGCTTACATGACAATAATCAACATGACACTAGAGCTTATTGTGTGTTGAATACACTAGTCAGTCACTGACCTCACACCCCTGATTGAAGAAGCATTGAAGTTCCATTCATATATGGCATTCTGTGGTTCCCCATGGGGAAAAAAGAAACAAGAAATACAAACACACATTATAGATGGAGAGTAATGAACACCAAGAAATTAATTCATTTAATTTCCTTGTATCACATACGACAAATTACCTTATCACTTGGTGATACATGCCAAATAGATACGGTCTTCTCTTCTGCTTCATTGTTAATGGATAAGTATGCTGGCTGGAAGACTTTGGTTGGCTCCAAGATTAAAACCTGTCACATCAAGTGTAAAAATAGGGAAATCTTTTCAGTATTTTAGATAGTATCATGTCCAATAATTTGCAAGCACTCTGAACACCTTTTTCTTCAGATTAATGAGACTCATGAACTAGTATCATTACCCAGACCCACCATCCAAACAGACGTGAAAAATGGCCACATCACCAGTTTGTTCCAAGTTGGTAGACATGTATGTACATTTACTGATGTGAATACCCTGATTCTCACTTGCCAGAACACGCAAGCACAGTATGTTTATTATCTTTGCATCCTGCAGACTTTTATAAAATAACACGCATCAACTAGTTAATCAAATCTTGATCTACATTATTGTCCACAAGCTAGTAACTCAGTCAGGATCTACAACAGTCAGGCAACTATCTCTACTCATTAGCACCCTATTTGGAATGGCCTGGCATAAACACTGGTCTGAACCTCTTGTTCATTGTACACCCACAAAGTAGCTTATTTCTAATGGAATACTGGTGATCTGCTTCTAATCTATCATTCCTTGATGACACCCTAACTATTGCACAACCTAATGCTGATCTGAAACTGCAACACAAAATGACCTGTGTGCTAACTGGCAAAGAGAGCAAGCAACAGACAAAGCTAGACAATCACACAACCAACAAGTTAGACCAAAGCTATGCAATCCTGTCATATCTGGTTGAGAATCGTGGTGGACAATTAAACAGCTAATAGAAAGAGGAGATTCAAAGAACATCCCCCATCCTCAATGATGATGAGGCCCAGCACTTGACTGCTAAAGACAAAGTTGAAGCACTTGGAACCAGGTCCAGCCAGATGTGCCAAATGGATGATCCATCATGACATGAGGAAATGGCTGAGAGCATTGGATACAGCGAAGGCTCTGGGGCCAGACAACATCCCAGATGTAGTACTGAAGACCAGAACTAGTTGCACCTCCAGCCAATTCAGTTACCACACTGAAATCTATAAAAGTGGAAAAACTGCACAGGCAATTCCTGTTCACAAAAAGGAGAACAAATCCAATCAACACTGCAGGAGCTCCTGAGGGAAATGTCCTAGGCCTAACCATCTTCAGTTGCTTCACCACTTTCCTTCCATCATAATGTTTTAAGTGGGGATGTTCACTGATGATTGCAAAATGTTCAAGTTCATTTACTTCTCCACAGCAAATTAGGCAGTTTGTTCCTGCACGCAGCATGACCTAAACAACATTCAGGCATGGTCTGAATGGCAAGTAACATGTGTGATCCAAAAGTGCCAGACAATGGCCATCTCCAACAAGACATGAGTCTAGCGTTAATGGCATTACCATCGCCAAATCTTCCACTATCAACCTGAGAGTCACCACTGACCAGAAACTTAACTGGACCAGCTGCATAAGTATTGTGGCTGAAAGAGCAGGCCAGAGACTAGCTATCCTCTGGTGACTGACTCAACTCTTGATTCCTCAGGATCTTTTCACTATCTACAAGGCACAAGTCAGGAGTACAATGGAATATTCTCCACTTATCTGGAGTGTAGCCCCAACAACTCCCAAAAGTTTGACCCCATCCAGGACAAAGCAATTTGATTGGACCCCATTAAACACCCTAAACATTCATCCGTTTTACCAGTGGCTGCAGTGTGTACCATCCAATTATTTACCCAGGCTACTCCAACAGCACCTCCCAAACTCACGAGGGCAGCAAGTGCATGGGAGTCACCTGTCAGTTCCCCTGCAGGTCACAAAGAACCCTGACTTGCATATGTAATGGTGTTCCTTCATCACTGATGGCCCTAACTCCTATAACTATCAACCCAAACTGCACTGTGGGAGTACCTTCACAGAAGCACTGCTACAACTCAAGGTGCCGGCAGCTCACCACCACCATTCTCTCATCAGCAATTAGGAATAAACAACAAATGCTGGTCTTGCTGGCAACAGGCAGATTTTAAAAAATGAATAATTGGAAAAGGGTTTTATATTTTTGGTCTCTGCGTTATTATTATTAACTTTGTTGCTGAATAATTTTGATTTCCTCCATATTTTACATGCTCCAGTGGGGTTAATTCTGGAGGGCATCAATTAAATGCTTCTGATACTTATGGCATTAGAAAGCTACAGACGCTTTAGGGCTTTAACTTTAAAGTGTAGTTTATATTCTGTATACATAGGGTATGTAGGCTTACACACAAAAATATATGTGTTTGAGCACAAATAAAACTTCCAATAAAACTACATACAGGAAATCGGACCAAGGACACAGCTTCATTGGTGGCTTCGACAATGAACTCCATCCAGAAGTCCATCAGGTCCTGACATTCAGAGGGCTGCTCTGGAGTCTGCTTCTTAAATCGTTGATATATATGAATGGTTTGTACAACAGACTTCAAATACCTAAAAGTACAGACAAAAGCAAACAAAAATTGATCGGAAGCACAAGTACGAACAGATTCTTTTTAATACCCATTCACAGACTATCTCATAAGTTCATGGCATTAGTTTTCAACTCATGACAGGGCTCTCTTATACTTGACCACATCAAGTCCTTGTGAGCTTAATTTATTTAAAATTGTTTCTCAGTCACAATATAATTCAAGTTAAAATATAATGTTCACCCCATTTTTTTTATTGTCTACAATCTGAGGATAATTTACAAATGATTGGCATGATAAATCAGTGTTATGAAAGAAAAGAAATTTAGATATGGTTCTTGAACCAATTGGCAAAACCCTAATCACCATGACAGTTTAGTAATGCTATGACCACCCTGAACACTATTACTAAAATGGACTTTTTTTGTTCTAATTGTGTTTTGTTTGCTTGTAAAAATAGTGTAAAATTTATATTTATGTTTTTCTTGTGAATGCTGCTTATATGATGCTATGTGTCTGTGATGCTGCTGCAAGTAAGCTTTTCATTGCACCTGTGCATACATGTACCTGTGATTCTAGATACTGCAAAGTCAAAGACAATAAACTCGACTTTGACTTTGCAGTATCTAGAATCACATAACAGCTGGTCTCAATTTCATCATCATATGACTTGCTGATGAACAGAAAAAGTAAATTCTTGATCCCATAGGTCAAATGGATCCTCCACAGGAGGAACCAATGATTTTGAATCTAAGACTATATTTGGTATTGACTCAAAATTTGTAATTGTTCATTGTGATTAGGTAATCACACAGATCTAAATTGAGTAAGCTTGCCCCCAGTGATCGAAAGGCAGAGATATCATTCTATCACGGAGCTTCACACCAGAGGGACTGAATTTTAAGAGTTATCAATCAGAAGTACTGTAAGAAGGTTCTTGTTGGTGTCTCTATTGTTCCTCTTTTCAACTTTATTCTTGCCTTTGATACAATGATTCCTGCTTTTTGTCTTATTGTCTCTTGAACACAATGGCACCAAACACCTACCTGCACCCCACCACAAACATCATTCTCTATGTGTGTACCAAGATAATGCATAGGGAATGGCTTGAGGCATCTATTAACTTCCAAAGCAATTACTAAAAATATTGAAGTAACTCACATAATAAATAAGTTGAAAAATCCGCAGTTTAGGATTTCATGAATAAAAAGAGTTAATTACATTGCAAGTAGAGTACATAAAGTGCTTAAAAATATGCAAAGCCCTAAAGGAGCAGATTATGTGGATGAACTGGAACTACAAAAAATTACCCTGTGTAAGGCTGAGAATACAATGAACCACCTTATAACAAATCTGAAAAATTGCTTCACTGACTTTATAGTCTATATATATAATTAAGTAATTAAGCAATCCATTGAGCATTGGTGCAATACAAGTTGCTAGTCATGGCACGCACTATTTAACAGCACGCAACTAATTGTCAATCTTCACGTGTAACTGCTTTCAAGCCAATTTCTGAAAAAACCTGGGCATAACTCCATAATGTGCACTGGCACTCCAGTTCAAAAATATCCCCAAGAAACAGGGGAAAATACAGGAGATGAACACTGGAAAAGCTCGAGTATCACATTGTTTAAAACCCCTTCCACCAACAAATCACAATTTAATATTGAATAAGAAAACATGGAAGATTTATTCATACCCTTCTTCGTTCTGCTAACGTCCTCCAATACTGTGTCTCTCACTACAGGTTCTGGCCTCTTCTGAGCATGCTCAATATGTCTTGTAAATGGCTTTTTTTTTGTTCCTTCACTTGCAGCCAACCTTTATGCTGTCCCTTCCTTCTATTATTAACCCCACAGGGCTGTGCGGTGTTCCGAAACCTGTTAGTTCCAGATCTCCATTGATCCCAGTGCCCAGCCAACCATTGATAAACTGCAGCTTCCACCTTGTGGCTGGCAAGCTGTTGCACTCTATTCAGTGGTCCCAGCTCTGACCAGCCCACTCTCCTTTTATGGGACTGAGTACCAACTCACCAGCTGCCATGTTTAATGCAGAGAGATCAAAAACCTGCAGCAACCATAAGCTCCCTGCCCTAATTCCATTCTCACAGATGCATTTTGCACCAATTTGTGGATATTTATTTCTCATGAGATTTTGTTATCTATTTCTAAACCCATGCATGTAAGCGCCATCCACCCTTACTTTGATAAACAGCCTAAACATTAACAAAGGTAGGGCAATAGAATTTTACTGATCAGTATTAGTCTGATCTTGCACAGTTTCATTGAGCATATTGCCCAGTGTAAAGTGCTTCAACTTCGCACCCTGCCTTGGGTACAGCCATGAAATTGTCAATGAACAAATCGATGAATGAAGTCTCAATTATATTCCCCTGAACCGTAACTCCACACTGTGTTACTGAGCCTCTTAATTGTTCACCAGGTCACAGTCAACCCAACTAACTCAACCTTGCTATTGCTTATATTTACAAGAGTTCTTACAAAGCAGGCCTATTACTCCAATCCTGCAGACGTCTAAACTTACCAGGCAGGTGCCTTGAGTTTAAAGAGCTTCTCAGAAGCCATAATAACTCGAAGAGGATCATTTGCTAACATACTGGCACCAAGGAAAAACCCCACATCCCAGTAACTCTGTATTTTTTCCAAGTTTCCCTTCTTCCCCAGTAGACTGCTGAGTTTCACACCTGCATAAATTAGAAGCATCACCAATGTTAGCATCAAATACAGAAATCAGGCACATTGTGCTATATTAGAGCAATCTCAAGGATCTTTTCACTTAAGCAAAATCATAGGCACATGAACATTTTAAGTAGACTGACTTAAGTCTTCTGATTCTTCCAGTCCCGCCTCCAATTTCAACATTCAATTCAGGAAGTTCAGTTGGAGGAAATTAATTTAAACACTGAGACATTTCTACAATTATATGGCGAAAATCACGTGGTCAGATATGCTCAACTTAGAGGAGACACATATGCGGCAGTAATTATTACAGTTTTGGAATCAAAATTTAAAGATAATGATGCTAAATTTCAAAAGAGGCATTTACAGTATATCGTTTCTATATCTATATCATTTCAGTAACAGCTTCAGATTTCTGAACGGTCCATGAACCCTACCTCATTATTCCTCTTTTGCACTATTTATTTAGTTTTGCAATTTACAGTAATTTTTATGTCTTTATGTCTTGCACTGTACTGCTGCCACAAAACAACAAATTTCATGGCACATGTCAGTGATAATAAACCTGATTCTGATATGTCACAATATATATGATCAAACCCTTCTATTTTGATTTGATGACTGCTCCACCCTTTTCAAACAAAGATTTTATAATGTGCAGTATTGGTGTTTTTATTTTAACAATAAGTAGTGGTCACAAAAATAACATTTTATTTCCCCCTTAGCTTTACATGGGATACTGACATGAAAGTAAGGTATTACTGCAAATTTCAGACTACAAGATGACCACAGAAATGAAATCATAGCATTTATATGTAACAATATTTGAGCTTGTTTGCTGAAAAGCAGAACTGCCATATGAATGACAAATACAATCCATAAGTGTAGAAGTACCAGAGTGTGTTTAATCCCTCTGATCTAATTGCAAGGGCTACACAGTAAGTTATTCAATGGCCAAGTCCTGAAATGAACAGTGTCATGAATCAAGGTATAACATATTCTATAATGAAAAACTGCATCAAGGTACTGGTAACAATTCAAATGTAATCTTTTTGTACTTGCTGCATGATAGGTTTAGTTCAACTATAGGCCTAAATACTTGTATATTGTTGTATACCCTTACACAGCACATGCACTCATGGTATTTACATCAAACTCAAGTTCGCCCACACTCCATCGGACTTAATGGCAAGTTCAGCAAACTATATTTTATACAGAACAAATAATATATTGCCCATTTTCCCCTGCTTTTGTTTAATTTGGAACAATTCACATATTCCAGAGGTCCAGGCCCTGTTCTAGTAATCTGCTTGGAGTCTCAGAAGTTGCCAACTGTCAATTAGGCAGAATTTGCACAAGGAAATTTGGTGTTCTTAACTCCTATTTTAACACCTAGAAATTGGTATTTCTGCCACTTAGTGTAACAATTATTTATTTTCTTAACTGTTTTAGTTTATCTTCATTTATATCAGCATGTACACCCTTAAAAATATCATTTCTTTCATAATTCTCTTAGTGTAAAGTAACTGTAAACTTAGATAAAAATATTTGGATGATTATATTTTCTGGTGTTTACAAGAATTATCTTTCTGGAATGTGAATTATGAGGAAAAACTTTTCAGAAATTAGATACTGGATTGACTCCAATAGATTGTGCTATGCGGAACCTCTGGGTGTATTGAATTTGTTAATAATCTTTTCTGAGTCTGTGTTTTCTACATGTTCTTTAAAATCAACATTGAAAATTTTCACCAGATTATTTTATAACATGAATGCCATATTTTAAAAAAAATTATATAATTAGATAGAGAAAGCGGCTTTCCCTGGGGATCAGTGCTTGGACCATTGATTTTCTCAATCTCTTTAATGGTTTGGCCTTAGGGTGTGCAATCTTCAATTTGTAAATGTTCAGATGACACACAACTAGGTAATGTATGCAGTGATAGATTGCAGCAGCATATGGACAGGCTGGTGAAATGGGCAGACATATGGCAGGTGAAGTTGAATGCTGAGGAACACGTGGTGATACAGTTTGGTCGGAGGAATGAGGAGAGGTAATATAGAGTAAAGGATACAATTGTAAAAGGAGTGCAGGTGCAGAAGGATCTGGGGATATTTGTACACCAATCATTGAAAGTGGCAGTGCAGGTTGAAAGAGTGGTTAATAAGTCACAATTTTAGGCTTTAATTATAATGAGAGGCAAAGAGTATAAAAGCAGGGAAGTCATACTGAACCTTCAAAAAACACGGCTCCAGCCTCATCTGGATTATTGTGTTCAATTATGGTTGTCACATTTTATTAGAAAAATGTGAGGATATTAGAGACTGTCCAAAAAAGATAAAAGAGAATAGTTCAAGGGATGAGCAACCGCAATTTCAAGGACAGATTAGAGAGGTTAGGACTATTCTCTTTAGCGATGAGAGGACAGAGGAGTGATTTGATAGAGGTATTTCAAATGATGTGGTACTTGGACTGAGTGGATAGTGGGAGGCTATTCCCTTTGGTGGAAGGTGCAAGAGGTTGCTCATATAAAATAAAGGGGAAGTAAATTAAAAATGATAATGAGGAACAACTATTTTTGGCTGGAATCTAGAATTTACTGCCTGCCGATATGGTGGAGGCAGGTCCTATTGTGGCCTTCACGTGGGAATTGAACAAATATATGGTGAAGAAAACTGTGAGTCCATGAAGAAAGGTCTGAGGGTTGGAACTAGGAATAAGCTCTGGTTGAAAGCCTCTGCAAACATGATGGTCTGAATGGCCTTCTTCTACACCGTAACCATTTCTAAATATATACTTCCCAACAAGCAAAGTGTTGTGGAGTTGACCAAATTATTGGGGTGAAATTCAATTTTGTCAATGGCACAATTTTGACAGGCAGACAACTGTCCATGATAAACTGTGTCCAAGTTTCTTTGACTTCACATTGTCTTCAACGGAAACAAATATCCACTAGGGTGAAGAGGGGCCTGTTTTGCACCAAAACTAGTGCTGTAATTCATCCCCGTCTAAGCTAATTTTCCTTTCGTCCCCCCACAACTTGCGTAAAAGCAGAACTTTACATGCTCAACTGTGGCACAAACTGAGTAATATTTTCTGCTGATTCAAAAGCAAACAAGAAAATCTGTCACTCTTGACAAGCTCCTGTTTCCGGGGTTGTGGTTGAGGAAGCTTATTTTTAGTTTTGCAGATGCATTTTGCATTCTGCAGAAATTCATTTCTCATTGAGTCTAAGGAAGATGTGTTATTGAAATGCTTCTGAGCAGGATCGGAGGACAGTGGTGGTGGTGTTGAAGGAGGGGATGTGTAGGAAGGTAAATGTTTTGCATGGCCAGCTAATTCCACAGTGTAACTTCCACATGTGCTCAGGAATTCTGCTCAGTGCGACCAGCTCAGCTCAGTTGATAATTAATAAAAGGAAAATAACTTTGGCTTTTCCTTCATGCTGGAGCTCTGCCCATTTAAATTGCAAAGCAAGCTCCAGAGTTACACCAGGATGGCTACATCTTCAGCTGTGAGCCACCTTCACCAATCATTACACAATAATATGATCTGCAGAAATTGTGTAGCATCAGTGGGCTCTCCAGCAATTGGATGGAAATACCATCATGCATCCTATGTAGGACAAGCTCCAGGAATTTCAGTCCTTGTGTCAAAGATTTTGGGAGCTGCTGAGAGCAGCGCAAGATGTCACAGTGGTGCTGCTCGTAGAGCTGCTGCCTCACAGATCCAGTGCCAACGGTTCACCTCCTGTTCTGTCTTTGAGGAGTTTGCACATCCTTCCTGTGACCATGTGCATTTCCTCTGGGTGCTTTGCTTCCTCCCTAATGTATGCAGATCGATTGGTTAATTGGCTACAGTAATTTGACCCTATTGTGAAGGTGAGTGGTAGAATGGGGGAGAGCTGGTGGGAATGTGGAAGAAAAACAGGTGATTAGTATAAGAAAAGAGTAAATACATGCTTGATGGTTGCTGTGGGTGATCTGAAAGGGCTGTTTCCATGCTCTATCACTCTAGGGCTCTGGTATTTTTCAGCTACACTTATTTGAAGTGCACAGTTTATTAAGAAGTCTGGACACCAGCCCTTCAACCCCAACCCTAAACACATTGGATGACTCAATTCACGTTAAATTCATGTGGACCAGCTGTGAGAGAAAAAGGGATGCTGGGACAAAAAAATGCAGACTTCTCTCCATGCTGTAATGGGTTTGATGAACTAAGTAACTATTTCTTGAGCCCTTACTCTTCGCACTTCTTAAAATCAAGATTAGAAGGTGAACCCTTCAGTGCAAGAAAGCACTCCTCTCCATTATAGGGAGACTATTATTCTTACTTTGATTTAAAAAAAAGTGGTTCCAATGGATGAAGTGTTTACTAAAATGAAAATTAGATCCAATGAGAAACAACATTTTCAATGTTGAATTATAACTAACTGCAGTGCTTCTTAAATAACTTATTAAAATCTATACAAATGGAAAGTGAAACTAATTACCAGTTTTGTGCAGTTCAAAGGATGTGTCAAACTGATGTCCTGCTGCGAGAAGAAGTACAGCTAAATTTATCCCAGAATGTAT
>JARFYF010000002.1:30352420-30366694 GCA_030265395.1 Rhina ancylostomus
AGAAGCAAAATTATGCAGTTCAGATAATTTAGTTCCTTAGTTTGTAAATTATTTTGTGGCTGCACTCAAAGGGTAAACTTCTGTGTGGCATGAGAAGTAGGACAGAATCACAGTCAATGTGCAGTTTCAAATGCCTGTATCTCCTTGTTAATTTTCACAAATGATCCAAAAAATTAGTTGGTTTATCTGTTAACGTACTCAACTGAATTGACCTGTAGGATCGGTATGCAAGACAAGTTTTTCACTGGACCTCAGTACAAGTGACAATAATAAACCAATTCCTATCCCAATGAAAGCAACAATATAGCTACTGAATTTCCCCTCTTGTTCAATATCAATAAAATTGTAATAGCAGCAGTATTAATATACTCTATATGAGCTCCACTTGCAGCTCCAGTCTGAATTATGTTAGTAGCGCATCTTCCTTGAGTGCAGTCCACAACCTCATACATGATAGTGGATTTATATTTATTTCCACTTTTGATTACTTGTATTTTTCCCAGCTGAAATGACAGGAATATCTTTAACTAATTATACTTAATGTTACAGCTGCATTAACATTTTATGCCTCTGATGATTATATATCAATGCACAAGTTTGCTATTTATTCTCATGCTCCTATGATTTCTGGGCCTCTGTGTATCCCTGAGGTAGATCTCATATTTGTTGCGAAGGGCTGCTGCTACATGAATGACATATGAGAAAGCATTACATGCTGTTGGATCCCACCATGTTTGTCCAGATGCCTCCTTGCATTAACATGTCAGTTACACGGAGGAGTATTAAGCAATTATGCGAACTTCACCAAGGAAGCAGCATGGACCCAATTACATTCAACAATCAGTTTTCCAATAACCTTCTATAGTGCGATGCACATATACTTCATGTTGCATGATAGTTTTTCTAGGCCACCCCTACTACTTGTCTACCTTCCTCTTTCACAACCTAAAGTGAACATGGTTCCTTCTGCCATCTTTCTCTGGAGCAAAACAAAGTTAACTGGGCTGTTATATGTACTTTGCACAAACTGGGTTCAAGCATGGAACATCTGTGGTGCCAGTAACATGGAGTGAATACTAACCAGTAAGCACCATTATCTCGGCTTTCCGTATCTTGGAAGCCTGAGTCCAGAAACATGTCTTTGTAGATCCTTCCCAAGAGGCAATATATGTCCGAAGGAACCTGCTCTTCTGACTGCACCATTGGCAGCAATATAGCAATGGCACTTTGTCGGTCTCCTGAAAGATTTCTCCTGAAAAGAAAAATCATAAACCATGACATTATTGGCAGGTGAATGGCAAATTACAGAAGTTTCTATGGAAATGTATAATTAGAAACTGATTGTCAATTCAATGATAGCATATAGTGGGAATTGTTCCATAAAAGTTCCCCTTGAAAGTCCTGATTAAAACTTTCTATAAAGTTAAAACACAAAGACTGCAGTGAAGTGTCTCTACATAGTCTTTACATGGGTATGCGGGGGTGGTGAACATGTGGAATAGGAAGGTGGCTATCTTTAATCAGTAAATGCAAAAGTAATCTGAAGACAGTTCTGAAGAAATATGATAGAGAGGTGTTGCAGAATGTGACAGCTCCCATAGAATTAGATCAGCCAGATGTGGAGGAATAGTCTTTGACCTGTGCATTCCAACATTTCTACATAATCCCAAAGAGTTCGACTCAGGAAAGAAACAAAACAGTAAGATGAACTCACAGACTCAAACAGCTTCCATTTCAACCTTAAAATGAAATTGTCCAATGCCAAAAGCTTTACAAACACCTGTTTGTGTTTTTTTAAAACTGGCCATGTTAATTATTAGAGAGCTTAGGTTTAAGATGAGGGGGGGAAAGTTTAAAGGAGATTTGCGAGGCAAGTGTTTTACATAGAAAGTGATGTGTCCTTGGAATGTGCTGCAAGGGGAGTTGGTATTAGCAGATATGAGGCATTTAGACAGACACATGAACCGGCAGGGAACAGAGGGATATGGACCTGTGCAGGCAGATGGGATTAGTTTAGACTGGCATCATGGTGGGCACAGACATGGTGGGATGAAGGGGCTGTTCCTGTGTTGAACTGTTCTATGGGATTGTTTGTATCAGTAGCTAGACTGGCATTACAGTCCATCCTCAAGGGTGTGGTGAGCTGCCTCATTGAGCTACTGCAGGCTGTGGGATGAAGGTACTGCCAGAGGCTCTAAGAAGAAAGTTCCAGAATCCTGACCCAACAACAATTAAGACTTGATTACATATTTCAAAGACAGACTGGTGTGTAACTTGGCGATGATAGTCCTTTCATTCACCTACTTTTAGTTAGTAAAGGGTATATGTTTTGAACAACCTTTCTGAGTTGTTCTCGTGAATCGTGACCCCAATTAGAGAGTGTGATAGGTAGGATAAAAGATAAAGCAATACCGAAGGGCAACATTTATTTCTCCAATGTATGTAAACTGAGTTGGAAAAGGAAGGAGGAAGGAACCACAAAGAAGGATGGCAAAAGATGATGACAGCTGGTATCAGCAAGGCTTTTGCTATATAAACTTCCCCAGCAATCCTTGGGTAATAACAGCAGAGGGGAAAAAACAAATCAGCAAGAGTGGGATATTCTGAAAACAAAGAAAAAATACTTCCTGCAGCATTGTTTGAGAGTTTTACTCTTTAATTATTTTGCAGCTGATTGCGAGGAGCTTAAAAAGTAGCCGCTGACTGTCGCAGTTAGTTGAAGGTCAGCAATTTTATTAACGCAGGATTTGAATACTGTTGTCACTGGCAATCTGATTTTCTGCCGGGAGCCAGAACTTGCACACAGGAACAACTGAGCAGACAAAGAAGTGGAGTAAGCCATAGCTCACTCTCCAGTGCAAAAGGTCAGCCACTTTCAAAATAAACAAGGCGTGGAAATTTTTTTTCAAATGAAAACAAAGAGGCCTTTTACCTCTGGCACATTTAGAATTTCATTTCAATATACTGCAATTTCATGCATCAAGTATTGAGCATACTCAAATCATGTACTGAATGTACTCTTTTTGGATTGTGACCAACTGAGTCACTTGAATCTGAAGAAACTTTAATTTGGACATAATACTAACACTGAGATAACTGCCACTTACAAAGTAAAGTGCATGAATAATCTAACAATACTGTTAAATAAAATGAATTTAATACTGACCACTTATAAAGAACTAAGTTATTCATGGAAAACATAGTTGAAATTCTTATTGAATTCCCAAATGTAAACAAGCAAATCTGCAGAAATAGCAAATGCAGATTTGTGCCTGAGATACTAAATGGTTCTCAGGCCTAGTATTCCTTTGACAACAGTTTATTGTAGTCCAATTAGTCACTTCTGCCAAAAAAACAACAGAATAAGACAAGTATTATTCACATAGCTCATTATAGCTCACTCAATAGAGGCAGACCCCAGAAACAGGCACAATTTTGGACACATCTTTCATAAAATATTTAAATGAATTACTGAGCATATTTGACTTTATCCTTTACATCTACACGGGCACAGCATAAATCAAGTGAGTACACTAAGAAAGGCACATTGTAGAAGATGCAAGTAAAATAAAATCACACGCAAGTTAAGAATGATTCTCTTCCTTATAGCTGTTAGGAGGTCTTAGTCCGTTTCTGTTTTGTATAATTTATTCCTTTCCATCATCTCATTTACACAAAGCACATGGTCATCTCCACAAAAAGGCACCAACCACAGGAGTTAGTTGACAACACTGACACATCCATTATTATTACAAATCTGACGTGCCACAGAATAAATGTCATCATCATGTTTAATCCTGGGGCAAAGAATATTCCTACCCAAAGCTGCAGTAGGATAACCTGCTATGATGCAAAGGCTAAAGTAATAAGTGTGGTAGTAATAATGTGGTACATGTTCTGAATTACTTGAATCCTTTGATTTTTTGCATATTTTGAAATAGGTACTAGGACAGCAGGTGACGTTTCTTGTAATTCTCCTGTTCTTTAATCTTAAAAAAATGTTCTTTCACATTGAGATAATGAGGAAGCCATAGTTTAAAAGATGCTTGAGGGGAACATAAGAATTGTCTTTGCAAGAATTTCACATTGAAGACAAGAATTGCCTAAACAATTTATTTATCCACACCCGACCTGTGGGAAGCTTTTGTTATATTAACACTCAATGGCATCATAAGCACTTAACTGCAATTTTAATAAAATGACTCCATGAGGAATAGTGGACATTTCTCTAAATACCCAGAGTGAAGTTTCAACATGTTTCAACTACTTCTATGCTCAATATTATACCCACTTGATCACGTTAGGAAGAATCCACAATGTACTAACAGTTATTAGTGTCATAATTACAAAATGATTCAATGAACTAGGTAATGAAAACTTTCAGTTCAGATGTACGAGGAGCAAGTGGCTGCACTGAAAGGCACACATATCTCCATTTGAATATCATGGTAAAATAAAGTGTGGGATGCATAATTTGTATTTCAGGTTTTGGTGTGCTGTGATTATGTTACACCAAATGCACAACATTAAACAGAGAATATTAGAAACTATCAGCAGATCAGGCAGCATTTGTGAAGAGATCAAGAAGTTAAACTTTTAGGTCTATGACCACAAATAGAGTCATAGAGACACACAGCCTGGAAACAGGCCCTTTGGCCCACCATGTCTGTGCCAAGACCATGCATCCATTTTTATACTTATTCTACCTGAACCCATTTTATCCTACCAACATTCTCATTAACCCCTTCTAGATTCTACTACTTTTATACACACGTGGCAATGTACAGTAGCCAACTAAACTACCAACCCACACGTTTGGAATGTGGGAGAAAACCGGAGCACACAGAACAAACCCACATGATCACAGGGAGAATATGCAAACTCTGCACAGACAACAATGGAGGTCAGAACTGAACCCAGGTCACTGAAGTTGTGAGGCAGCAGCTATACTAGCTGTGCCAGACCTGCTGAGAATTTCCATCATTTCAGTTTTTATTTCTGATTTCCAATATGCAGAGCAGTTTGTTTTCTTATCAAATTAAATGCATGTTTGAGTGACTAATATGCACCATCATTAATAATTTACGTAGCCAACCAAACACAGGGAAATGGTCATAAAGCTCTTGAGGAAAAAGGTCCTCACATCCAACTTATTTTATGCTGTAAATTTGTCAAAGTTTTGTATAAAGCTAAATTTTCTATTTGAACAGTCAGAACCTGTGAAGCATTGGAAAGCACAGAGGAATATCAAAAAATTCAAGGATGTAGATTCAATTTATTATCAATCCAAGGAATGCATCCTTCTAGAAAAGGCTCTGATCTTCTGGAAAGATTATATAAGAACAAGATAGTCTAACCCTCAACAAAGGATAGGTTCATTAACAAGTCTAAAAATCTGAATAGAATACATGTTAGAAAACAGGAAGCAAATGGTATCATTTTGAAACATCTGTTTTATATAGCAAAAACAAGTTCTTGAGTGCTTTATACTTAGACAGAAAAACTCAACATTTCACAGGGACAAAACTAGGTGTCATCATTAGGTAGATATGAAAATAATTACACCTAGCTAGATCTAAGTATGGAAAACTATCAGAGCTATTGGGATTGCCAGTATCATAAAAGTCTATAATACGCTTCAGAGAACAAGGGGTAACAAGAATCACAGAATGGTTATAGCATGGGAAGAGACCATTTGGTCCATTGAGTCTGTACCAGCTGTATACAAGTACAATCCACCTTGTCCCTCTTCATAACCCTTAAAATTCTTTCCTTCAGAGACTTATCCAGGTCTTTTTTTGAATGCTACAGTTGAATCTGCCCCACCAAACCCAAAACACTTGCAGGATAAAAGAAATTTTCCTCAGGTGATAGATGGTTCTTTTCCCAATCACATTCATTATATGGCCCCTAAGTTTTTGACTCCACCACCAATGGGAACAGTTTCTCTCTATCTACTCTGTCAATACCCCTCATGATTTTAAATACCTCTAAAAGATCTCACAAACTCCTGTATTCAAAGGAGAACACCCCATGTTTTTGCCATCTATCCACTTCACTGAAGTCTGATATCATTTGGACAAATCTCCCTGCACCCTGTCTAAAGCCTTCACACCTTTTGCAAAGTGCAGCACCCAGAACTGGACACAATACTCCAGTTATGGCTGAAGCGGTGTTTTTTTTTTAAATAAAAGGTCATCATGACTTCATTGCTTTTGAACTCTTTACTTCTATTCATACATCGTACTTACTCAACCTGCCCTGCCACATTCAGCTTTGCACATATCCCAGGTCTCTTTCCTCTTGTACACTTTTAGAATTGTGCTCATTTTGCCTCTTCTCATTATTTCTGTAATACTTCACTTTGTCAACATTAAATTTCATCTGCCACCTGTTTGCCCGTTCCACCAGACTATTTATATCTCCTTAAAGTGTAATACTATCCTTCTCACAATTCATTACTCCTCCAAGTTCATTGTCATCTTCAAATTTGGAAATTGTGTCCTGTACACCTGAATCCAACTTGTTTATGTCTATTAGATAAAGTAATGATTGTGCTACTGATTGCTGGGGAACTCCACTAAACACTTCCCTCCACCCTGAAAACAACCTTTCACAATGACTTTCCATCAAGGTGCCACCTTATAGTTTTGTCATCAAGGTCGAAGGCTTTTGGATAAAATAGGCTGCAGCATCAATAGAAAATTGATTGATTGATTTATTAATTTACCATCAATGGGACTACAGCCTCTTTTGTCCCAAAAGCGTCAATCTTGATGACAAACTGATTAAGTGGCACCTTTATAAATGCTAATAGGAAGTCCATGTGTACCACATCAGCACTGTTTTCTCATTGGTCACCTCTGTTATTTCATCAATATAGTTTGATTGCATGATTTGCCTTTAACAAATCCATTCTGACTTTCCTTAACCAATCTACACTTGTCCAAACAGTCATTTTGTGCATTATTATTTCTAGATTGTTAATCCCCATCATTTCGTTTTGAAGAAACTTACCAGTCTTCAGGTACCACCCTGGAAAAAGGTTGATATCAAAAGCCTCTGCAATTTTCTCCTTTACTTCCCTCAGCAAACTCAGGGGCATCCCTTCTGAACCAGGGCATTTATCCACTTGAAGAGCAGCGGCCTTTCTAAATGCTCTTCCTTATCCATCATTAGCCCATTAACAATCTCAGCTATACCTTCCTTTGCCGATACCCTATCGGCATCTTCTTCCTTGGTGAAGACTGATGTAAAGAACTCATTTAGTACCTCCACCATGCCCTCTGCTTCTATGAATAAATTTATTTCCTGCTTTCTGATTGGCCCCACTACCCTATTAGGGTAATTCAACCAACAGACAGAATATAGTAAAAATGCCATCATTTATTGTTTGACTTACCCTAAAGGAATTTTTTTCTTTTGTTTATTCACCAAACACTTGTTTAAACTCACCAGGGCTCTATTTTCATGTTCCTTTGAACTTTTGAAGAAGCTCATATTACCAGAAGCTGATATTTTTCCTACCTGCTTAGCTTACTGTCATTTTCAGTGCAAAGGAGATGGAGAACAAATTTGCAGGCAAGAATAAACCCCAGCTGGCAATGCAGTGAGAAAGAACCCCCAAACTAAATGCAATAAAACTTCTTTCATATTGTCTTATAGCTCAAATATGCAAATGATTTATTCTGCTTGCAGTGTAAGTGGGGAGAAACAAAAGGATAAATTGATAAAACTTCAGGCAGTCAAAAACTAAAATGGGTTATTGGCACACTTCAAGGCAGATGAAGGATTGCATCCAAAAATACTAAATTCTCTACCTCCTTCAGCAGCTGACTAAATTCATGCATTTTCTGTGTTGGATCCAAGATTATGATGCTTACATGAAAACTGAAAACAGACAAAGAACCTGGGGGCATGGCCAGGAATATGGAGAATTGAACTACGGCTCCAGGGACCTAGTTTCGATCCTGCTGTCTGTGCGGAGTTTGCATGTTCTCTCTGTGATCACACAGGTGGTCTCCAGATGCTTCAGTTACCTTACACATCCCACAGACACGCTGGTAGGTTAATTGGCTATTGTAAATCACCATTGGTGTAGGTTAATGGCTAAAATGTATCAAGGGGGGGGTTGATGGGCAAGTATGAAAGAGAATAAGTTGCAGGAGTACAGGGAAGTAAGGAGGATGAATCAGACAAATTGGACGAATGGGCCAAACTACCTCCTATAAGTAAATACTTATACCAATAACATGATAAGTATATGACATCCTTATCACTTTCATTCACTGTGTGTTGCCTGGTAATCAGCCAACCAACAGGTGACTAAGACCTTTGTTTACTCAGTAGACTAACAGAATGGGACAATGCATAGCAATTTGAGTGGAGGAGATTGGGGTAAGTTTGTGATCAGAGACTGAAGAGCGAGAGAGAGAGGAAGGGAGATGTGAAATGACATAACTCCCATATTTATGACTCACCTTGAACTCTTCCTCCAGAATCAATTACAAAGGGAATTTCTTAATGTTAGGGATATAACTAGTCAATGGAATGTTGTTGAACAAGCCCTTCATAAATGGGCCTTCTTTTGGTTTGTTCTTCATTTAGGCTGTCTAATGTGCAGCTAGCTTTTGTTTGTTATTTACATATGATCTTTCAGAGAGTAGAACATGTCTATTTTGGACTACTAATCTCTGCCTAAACTACTTATTTTATATTATGCAGTACTGGCTGATTAAATTTTACTTCTACAACAGAGTGCAAAAACTGGGAGACTGCCAGGCATTTTAGAGAACCCTCTGTCTCTCAAAAGATCAAAGGTTTGGCATGGTTTAAGTCTTTTTTAAAAACTTAAAAATTTGTTGAAGGGTTAGGACTTGTTGACGAACTGAAGTGTTGAGAAAGGTGCAGAATTTCTGTGGAGATGATTAGATGATGCTAATACACAATGGAGAAATGTGCAAATTCTAAACTTATTGTTCCATCAAAAGGAAAGAAGCAAAAATACAAATGCACGTGAAAGAGCGGCACATGTTGGAGTTAGAAGGGGAGGGTGAGAAGCTTCATGTGGGGCACCAGCATGAATCCATTAAGCCTAATGTTCTGCTCGTGTACTAGAAAAACTTAGTAATGCTTTTTAACAGAAATACCTCCCTTCATATCTGTACTGACAAAAGAGAGATGTTTCAATGGAGAAAGAAAGACAAAATATAAGCAGATGTTTGTTGAAAATTAGAAGTGAGCACTTTATCAATCTGTTGACAATCTTTTTCTTGCATCTTATATGGGAATGAGGATAGCTGTTAGATCTTCTTAAGGTATTGAAGCAGTAGCTGCATTTTATTTAAAGAGATTTGTGCTTCTATTTAGTTTTTGAGGGAATAAGTATGTGTTCCACATGAAAGACAAAACTGAGCTACCTGCAGGAAGCCTGGGAAACAATTAATAGATGGGAACTTGAACAGAGCTCATGAATATTAATGTCAATGAACCTCCATTACTTATATCATGTCAAGCAACATCTGTGGAGAGAAATGGAGTGAAAGTCTGTGGTCAATGACCTTACAGCGTGGCTCAATTCACATCTGAAACATCAACGCTGTTTCTCTCTCCACAGGTGATGCCTGACCTGCTGAGCATTTCCAGCATTTCTGTTTAAGATTTCTAGCTTTGCTAATATTTTACTTTTGCATCAATAGCATTCTCCTGTCTATTAATTTACCACAAAGAAGAACAATCAAATGGAGTTATTTTTAATACATGAAGAAATTTAGTTGAAGGTATTTCAATATAATTGTTTCTTGAAGAAGATGAAGTTCCCTTAAGGATGATAAATAATGAATAGATAATGCTATTTTGTGAAATAACAATGGAGTTAAATTAACTTAAAGTCCACCAGATGATTACAGAATTCTAATATTGGTACTTGTTTATGTTCATGTGTCTCCTTGTGTTTTGGTTCATTTCAAAATGGATTAAAATTGTCTACGCAGTAAGGTAGTAATGAAATGAAGAGAAATTTCTTCATTCAAAGGGTGCTGAATCTTTACCTCAGAAGGCTGTGGAAGCTCACTCATTGATTTCTTGAATAACTGAGGTTGCCCGATTTTTGGATATTCAAGGAATTGAGGGATATGGGAATAGAGCAGTAAAATGGTGTTGAGATAGAAGATCAGAAATGATCTTGTTGAATGGCCTAATCCTACTCATGTTCTGATCACCCATCTAAAACTCAAAAGCTGAATACTGGAAATCATTCTGGCACCAGACATTATGGTGATAATTTTCTGATTTCATACAGATAAAACAGATGTCAGCATTCACCCTCATGGCCTGCAATGTTTTATTTGTGGCATTTAGCCTTGAAATATTTTGACCTAAATCAACACTGCAGCATAAATCAGCATACTGCATCAGGATACAAGAAACGTCTAACAATTCATTCATCAGCTGAAGAAATATGTCTGTGATGTTCACTTGCTGATAAAGCCAAGATTATTCACACAAACACGTGTCTGCACAAGAATTTTATCCTGAAAGTAAATTCATCAGTAAAACACCATCTGAATCAAAGACCTGGATACGAAATTAGCTTAGTGATAGGAGTCAGAGGGCGGTAGCGGAGGACTGTTTTTCAGGTTGTAGGCCTGTGACCAGTGATGTTCAGCAGGGATCAGTGCTGGGTCCACTGTTATTGCATACTTGAGTTAGTCCCATTTGCCTGCATTTGGCCCATATTCGTCTTAATATTTCCTATCCATGTACCTGTCCAAATGCCTTTTAAACATAGTAATTGTACCCACTTCTACAGCTTCCAGTGGCAACTTGTTCCAGATATCCACCACCCTCTTTGTGAAGAAGTTGGACCTCCAGTGCCTTTTAAATCTTTCTACTCTCACTTTAACCCCATGCCCTCTAGTTTTAGACTCCCCTATTTTGGGAAAAAGACTGCTACCACTCACTTTATCTATGCCTCTCATGATTTAATAAACTCCTATAAGGTCACCTATCAACCTCCTACCCTCCAGGGAAAATAGTCCCAGCCTATCCAGCCTCTGTTTATAGCTCAAGCCTTCCAGTCCAATTATATCCTCGTGAATCTTTCCAGCTTAATGACATCTTTCTTATAGCAGAGAAGTGAAATGCTTTCCTTCCATCAGTTCTTCTGCTTTCCCTGTGGTAACCTATAAAAGATCTATCTACTGTGCATTGAAAGACTGACAAAAAAAAATTACATTCTTAGATTGACAAATTATCACCTTTCGACAGAAAAAATACTATAATTTTAAAAACTTAACGATTCCTATAAAACTAAGCTAAGGAAGAGACAACAACAAATGATTTTAAAATTTAAAAACAACTGCTTAAAAACAAGAGTGAAACAGGCAACTTCATAATATAATAATATAACATGATGTTAAATGAATGCCTTACCGATTCAGTGCAAAGGCATAATGAAATTTGATGTGAAGATTGTCCACCAGATCACAGGTTGGAAGTCTCTCCAAAGTCTCTACCAATGTTACAATGGAATTATAGTCCTTAAGGAGAGAAATGACAGATACAAAGTTAATGTAATTTTATATTTGAAGTTCTGTACATTGTGATTCAGATCCCAAACACAAGTTTTAAGCTTAAAATTTGCCACATGTGTAGTAATTCCATAATAAAATCCATGTGGCAGTCAGCAGTATAGTTCACTGATTTACCAGTGAACTGTGACACACCATCCTACAATCTTTCAACCATAACCATGTTTACAAGAGTTGCAAGTAGCAGATTTCTTCCCCACCTTCACCCCAACCCTTCTTGCATCATACCCANNNNCCATTTAGCCAAGTTGAAGTAGAAAATGCCAAATAAAAACAGTCAATTTTATTTTGAGAAAGAATGTTGGAATGCATTTTCTATTGCAATATTTTGTGGTTATGATATTTCATGCACAATCTTCAGTTATGTGTTTAAACAGTATGTACAGTATAGAGCTGTTGATTTAGGATAAAAGATGTTTTAAAAACACAGTGGCTGTGTTCCTTTACAGCAATATCTGGGATTTTTGTGTCTAATTTATTTTTCTGGGAACTTCTTCTCTTACAGAGGAACATTGGAAATGACATAATCTATTACGTTGTCCCTTCCAACCTGTTCTGTGACTCAAAGAGATAAATGCTGATCCATAACCTGAGTCCTATTTCTCACTTGACTGCATAACCAATTGAGAGCCAGAGTCAAATTCAGCACCCATCCTCCTCGGAATTCTCATGGAACCCTCCAACGAAACTCTCCTACTTCAGGCTTGCAGTCCTCAGGTGGGTCAAGGGATGGGGGAGAAGCTGGAAGCAAGTTAAAGTTGTTCTGTGAAAACCTAAAGACCACTAAGTGAGCACTTGGAAAGAAAACTTACCTCCACTTCAGGTGTCATTTTGAGAACTGTTGCTTTAGCTGCCAAAGATCTTGGCAGAATATAGTCTGTTCGGTTTTAGCCAAATGTGGTATCTAGATCCTGAGTCGGAGGCATGACTCCAACTTGCATTGTCAGCAGTCACAATACCTGCTTCAGATAGGTGTTTAGCCACTCAGAAGTCACTGGGTGCCAGACAATGGGTGTACTTTGAGGGCCAGGACTTGAGGGCATGGGACTGATTCAAGTGGGACACCACAACCTTAAGTTGTCCCCACCAATTTTGAATGTAAACAATCAGACATACTAATTTCTATCTCTTTATTTACAGTTCTTTCTCTTATAGGACAAAACACAATGCAAACTTTGAGGTAAAGATACGGAGTTCATATAAAGTGCAGCAAATGCTCAAGAAAGTCTGATTTGAAGTTATTTGAAAGTATGTACTTAGACATCAAAACATAAATGACCGTGCAAACGTGGTGTCTTCATTGCAAAACATTTACCTGAATATCTCGGTAGGAATGAAGCAAATTAATGATAATGTCAGCAGAGAGAACTTCAACATTGTCCAGGCGTTTCCTTATTCTTCCTAGCTCTGCAGCCAATTCTTTACCACTGTAAAGCTCGCGGGCCTTCCTGATGTCATTCAGGATGGTTTCCCTAAAGTACTGACTATAAAACACAAACAGACATGATCATTTTGGGTGATTATTCTTTCACTCACTGGCCTTTTGAAGACATCCTCACATTTCAACATTGACTTTAAAATGTCATACAAGATTAAGAACAGGTCTGTGATTAACAGTCAATCTATACATTTAAAGATACTTCCTTTTCAAGACATTTCGATGAGCTTTTTCCTGATTACATGCTGCTGCTAAAGAAGATTGCTTACAACCATTCACTATCATGCTGCAGCTCAAGTGACAGAACAGCATGCAGACTCACAGTAAAGTGAAAATGAAGAATTAATACAAGAGGAGCAAAATGATATTTATTGAAGATCTTTTCCATTTTGTGGCTGGCATGCTGATATTTTCTGCAGTAATGATGTAAAACAGCTTATTGTGTCGAGAATTTTAAAATATTTCTTTAGCACTGATGTTTCAGAAACATCAGTGCTAAAGGAAGGGACAAGGACATAACAGCAACATTTCAACTGTAGGATGGTGTTTCAGTGGATACAAAATCCTTTGCTTGAAAATGGACCTTGCTACCGAACAGGACAAAAACCCTTTATTAGGTCAGTGAATTACAACTTGTTCTGTATTTTATTTCTGTTGGTAGCAAAGGAAATTTTAAATACTCTTGCTTTCACATTTCCTGCCCCCACACCCCCCCCCAACCCACCCCTACCAACCTTCTGATTTCCTGCTCTATGATACTTATCTTTGGTTCCACATTTTCAGGCCTGGGGTCAGAGTGATTACTTTTCATCTGTGATTTTAGCAAGGCTATTCAAGCTTATCAAGGAATCTCTGTTCAGGTCAACCTAATCCTGTCCTCATCCAAATCAAATATTGGTGAATCATCAAGCAGGACAATAGTAAGGAAATTGAAATCTGGATGACTTTACTTTCAATTATGCATATTAAAATGTATACTTGATTAACATTTCCTGTTATTCTCATTGGATCAAAAGATGAATCCAAAAAGAAACTTTGCTATCAATGAACGTGGCTGGCCAGTTAAAACAGTTCAATTAACTAAATTGTCAGTTCAACCTGAAATGTTAACTCTTATTCCTCTCTCCAGTGATGTTGTCTAACTTGCTGCATATTCCAGAATTTTCTATTTTTATTGCAGAGTTCCAGCATCTGCAGTTTTTTTTACTTTTCAATTTGCTTAGTAATACAGTAATGTGTTGTACT
>JARFYF010000002.1:30471182-30481878 GCA_030265395.1 Rhina ancylostomus
ATGCCACTAAGCTCTCTATCTCCTTCCTGTACTCCAACTCATCGCTGTTTGAGATACGGCCTACAACATTGGTATCATCTGCAAACTTGTAGATGGAGTTAGAGCAGAATCTGACCACACAGACATGAGTATAGGGAGTAGAGTAGAGGGCTGAGGACGCAGGCTCGTGGGGCACCAGTGTTGAGAGTAATTGTGCTGGAGGTATTGCTGCCTAACCTCACTGATTGTGGTCTGTTGGTTGGAAAGTCAAGGATCCAGTTAAAGAGGGAGGTATTGAGTCCTAGGTCTCAGTAATTTTCCATTTTATCTGGCCGATGCCAGTATTGTAACAATAGAGGAACAGCTTGGGTTGAGGGGCTGCTAATTCCAGAAAACAGGTCTTCAGTACTATACCTGGGATGTGGTCTTGTTCCATAGCCTTCACTTCATCCAGTACCCTCAGCCACTTCTTGATACCACATGGAGTGAATTAATTAACACTCAACATGCAAGGTATTTAATTATATTTTACAGTGCAGTTATTTTTTAATTGATGATATAAAAAACATAACTGATAATAATGCTAAAGGACCAGAACATCTTTACACATATTGATGATGACTATAGTCAGCTGATGTGCATGAGTTAAATTCTTCAGCATTGAAGATTTAACTTAGGATGGTGACAGGTGCTCAGATATCTGATGGTTGTAAAATCTTCACTTGGGGGAGTTCTGAAAAGCTGTCTTGTCCAGTGCTGCACAGCAAATGGTTGTTTTTTGGACCCAATCCATGTGAGAAAATCCATAATATGCTCTTGTACTTAATTGAAAAAAGTGCTTATCCAGCTGGCTGTGTTCAATATAGAAATGAATCAAAGGGGGAAGGGAAGTAAATTAGCCAAATGTATGAAGAGAAAAAAGTAATGAATCTTGTTAGTTGTCAAGACTTTGTACTTCCAATGCTTGTTCATAAAAACTCAAGCTTATTGCACTGTTTAATCACAAACATTGCTATTTTAGTTTCAGTTCAGTGGGAGCTAGGTAAACTCCGATAATCTGACATCCAGTTGTTAGGGAATCCTGATGATTTGGCATCTGGTTCACTCATTGCTCTGGAATGTGAGGCCCAGAAAGCAAGCTGCAGCTGTGTGTGTGGCTTGAGCTGAGGATCTGGAGTGCAATCAGAGTGGGGGTCTGTCCTGTGGTGATGTGGCCAGAGCCAGGGTTGAGGTCTCGATGATGTGTGTGTGGTGGGGGTTTAGGTGTTGGATATACAGGAAAGTGGGTAGGTTGTCACTAGAGCCCGGGTCAAGAGTACTTGTATTATATATTTCCTGCTCCCAGGGTTCACTGGAAAATGTATTATACATTTTACGTGTATAAAGTGTAATGTTAAAAAAAAGTGAAATAAAAGTGTGCTTGGACTAGCATCCAATAGTCCAGAAAATCTGCTGCTCCAGCAATACCAAAGTCCCAAACCTACTGGATTATCAGAGATTTATTGTACTCTGAAGCTAACGTTTATGCAAGCTTTGGAATATCTTGGGATTGGTCTGAAACTGGACATTTAGGGAATGCCCAGCATCTATTGAAGTGAACATACAGATATAAAGTGTGAAACAGCTTGTATTTATTTTAACATAGCAAAACATCCCAAAGGATATTTATTAAACAAAATTTGGTGTGAAGCCCAAAAACAGATATTTGAGCAAATGATCAAAAGCTTGGTCTGAACAATAGATTTTGTGGAGCATCTTAATGGAGGAGAGGTAATGAGAATTTTATGGAGGGAATTCCAAAGCTTTGGGCCATAAAGTTTATTGTATGACTACAATTGTGGAGCAGTTAAATTTAGAGATAATCAAGAAAGTAAAATTGGAGGAGGGCATTAATCTCAAAGATTTGGAGAAGATTACAGAGAGATCATGGCATGTCATTGCTTAAGGGTGATATGTAAATGAAATGTATCATGAATTAGGATTGGCAGCAGGTTTGGATGACCTCAACTCTGAGAAGGGTAGAATCCCTTCCCTTCAAATAAAGCCAGCCCGTTGTGTTGGAATAGTTAAATCTAGAAATAACAAAAGGATAGTTGTATATTTTAGCAGCTGCTAAACTGAGGCAAGTATAGAATTAGGCAGTGTTGTGGAACTGGAAATAGATTGGCTTTGTATGCTAATTAACAATTACTTGCCAGCCATATAATTAGTTTGAAAGTACACTACCAAATTCTAAAATCACACTTAATGTATTTAGGGTTGTGAATGTTACAGATTCAACTATATTTGTTAATCATTCATTTTATTATTTTATCAAAATACCAATACACTGAACATATTTTCATATAGATTTTGGCAAATTATCTAAAATGGTTGCGGAACCATCAGCAGACTGGCTATTTACTGTATCAGTAATCCAGAGCCCTGGACAAATACTGTGGAGCACGCGAGTTCAATTTCCATCATGGCAATTCATATATTTGTTTATTTTAGAAAATCTGGAAATAAGCTTGTATTGATAAAAGCTGCTGTATTGTCATGACTGTTAATGCGACATTAATTAATGCCCTGAAAAGAATGCAACCTGCTGTCTTTACCCATGTGAACTCCATCCCATGTTCCCTTTTGAAGTTTTCTACTAGGTCACTGTTGCATCATACTGCTGCTGGTCGCTCTTCAAGAAGAAAGTCCACCACCCCACCACTCAATTGGGGATGAGTACTGAAAGGCATACTCTATAGTAACAACTACATCACATAAATGAATAATTAAAAATAATTTTTAAAATTTTATTTACAGTGTGGTAACAGGTCCTTCCAGCCCAACGAGTCCACGCTGCCCATTTTAAACCCATATTAACCCACCCATACGACTTTGGAATGTGGGAGGAAACGGGAACACCCGGAGGAAACCCACGCAGACACGGGAAAACGTACAAACTCCTTACAGACAGCGACAGGAATAGAACCCCCATCGCTGGTGCTGTAATAGTGTCATGCTAACTGCTACGCTACCGTGCCGTAAAAAATATTTTAAAAAATTTTCCAGTACTGAAATCAATGCACAGCATTCTTGAGATTTCAGATGGTTATAGATTCAGCTTACAAAACATATCTATTCTGTTCATTGTTGAAAGAGAAAACACATATCTTAAAATATTTTAGTGGGACAAAATCAGAATCATAATTATTTCCCCTCTTATATCTGAGGGGGCAACATCTAATGTCTATATTATTACATCTGCCTATCAAAGAGTTGCAATCCAGTTACACGTCACGTGGATCAGATTGTACGATGGAATACTAACTGCGTCATAACTTTAAAATATGATTTTAAGTCCATTCAATTACTTTAATTGCATTTATTTGTTTTTGTTCGTAGATTTTGGGATGTTTCCAAGCCTGACTCAGTGCTTGAAACACTGGAGCACCACACAGAATTTGTATGTGGGCTTGATTTCAGCATACATATCCCTGGTCAGGTACGTGACTAACTGCTTCAGTGTTTGATCAAAATGAATGAATTAATTCAAAACCTATAAATGAGCTCCAGATCCATGGTTTGGAACAAATAGCAGAACCAAAGTGCTGAAGGGAAATCACAAAGTGAAGCTAAGTAAAACAGCACACTTTTTCACCTTGTGTGCTTTTTATGGCTCTATAGCTAAATTTGATTTCCATTATATCCTGGTGGGCTACTTGATTCTGTGGATTTGGAATTGGCTGCCCAGTATCTGATCTCAGTTGAAGTGATATTTGGGGGCAGTGGGAGAATGGGTCATTTTTTCCACCTCAGTATTATCCACCATGCCCTTCAAGAAAATCACTGAGCACAACACAACAGAGTTTGGCTGTGATGCCTTCGATACTCAAATAACCTGCTGTCATTAAATGTTGCCAATAGTTAGTTAACAAGGTGCACAGTAAGAATTTACTACTTTCTCAAGGCACAAAGCTATCAGAAGGGAACTGAAAAAAAACCCATTAACAACGTACTTTACAATAAAACTTCTTAGTAATAACCATATGAGCTTTTAAAAATCCAATTGACTGCTTGAAATAAACAATCTGTACAATTTGGAACAGCTGCTCAACTCTGAAAAGCCACAATTAGCCATGCATCACCTGAACTGTATCATAGTGAATACAAAGATCTCAATAGATGTTGGGACAATGTTTGCACTTTACTGCTGATACTTAATTGTGTGCAAGATGGTATCACTGTTACCACAAAGAAATTATAGTTGCACTGTGTATTTGCTTGACAACAATGCGAGAATAATGATCACATCAAATTTTGTGCTTAGTTGGAAATGAAGTCTGTGTGCACAGAAAACAGAATTAAAGCCTTTTCCTGTACTCCAACTCCTATTTCTTGAAAGAATACAAAGTTAGGTGAATTAGCTCCATAATCTATAGCTGATTTATTAGATTGTCCCAAGAGTGCTGTGAAAGCTCCCTTGGGGCTGAGGATAAAGAATGCTGATGAATTGGAGACAGCAACCATGGAAGCAAAATTAAATCAGTTAATGGATCAGTTGTACTGCCTCTGAATGAATTAATAGGAAACTAACTGTTGGCAACATTCACTGCAGACTTACCAAATGAACAAACACGATTAAGATAAGTATAGGCAGTTAGATTCCGCCACCACTTCTTGTAAGGTTATAAAATGGTAGATGAAGAAAAACTAATTTGCTGTAATATAGTCAAGCAATTGAGAATGTAGGTGATTAGAATGTGCTGTTGTAGGATTTGAATATTTTAAATATTGTCCTACATTATTTTTCATCATTTTGCATTCACTTTGTTGCTGGAATGGGCATTGGGTGCAGGAGAATGTCAACCTACTGAATTCTGCTTTGGCAGAAGCAAATTGTTCAAGTTATCAAAAAGCAACAGTGGTACTGAATTAGCTTAAAACAGATGCTTAACCTGTTCCAGCTCAGATATTCATCTGGGCTAATTTTTAGAAGGGAAGTCAGCACCTCACTGATTCCAATCTGATAATGTCTGAAGGGAAGATTAGATTGGGATGAGTGTATGTCCAGGTTTCAACAAGTATAAACTTTGTAGATCATAAGATGCTTTGGATGTATATTTTACAATGTCTATAAACTGATGGATGCTTGCAAATGGATTAAAGACCTCTAATTCAAAAGATCCCTTAGTTAAAAATATACAATGAGAGCATTGTGTTCAATGAAAATGATACAGGAGATGAAATAAGTTCTTTTTTAATTACAAGACTTTCATGCCACTCACTTTCTCCATATTAAAGATCCAGCTATAGGAATACCCATGGGCCCCAAGCTGTGCCTGTCTTTTTGTGGGATATGTGGAACAGTCTTTGTTTTAATCTTATTTGAGCCCTCTCCTTTCCGTTCTGGTACACCTAATATTGCATTGGTGTTCCTTCTGGCACTCGTATAGAAATCAAAATTTCATGATTTTAATTGCCAATTTCCACCCTGCTCTCAGCTTCACATCTGACTCTTCCCTTTCTGGATCTCTGTCTCCATATCAGGGGATAGATTCGGGAAAACATCCATTAGAAGCCCACAGACTTCAACAGCTATCTTGACTCTACTTCCTCCCACCTTGCTTTCTGTGAGGCCTCTATTCCATTCTCCTAGTTGATCTGTCTCCAGTAAATCAAGCTTTCCACCCATGTGCCTCTGAGATATCTTCCCTCTTCCTGAGCAGTAGCTCCCCTCTACCATAGTTGACAGGCATTGGTCGCATCTCATCCTTTTCCCTCACCTCTGCTTTCATCATATTTCCTAGACAGAGGAAGGATAAGAGTTCCCCCAGTCCCCACTTTCCAGCCCACCAGACTCTGCATTCAATAGATCATCCTTCCCAATTTCCAACATCTTCAACAAGGTTCCACCACCGGACACATCTTTCCCTTGCCTCCCCTTTTAGTATTCTGAAGGAACCATTTCCTATGACTTGCTGGACCTCTTTTCCTTCTTCACTAACCACTCCTCTTATTCAGGCACTTCCCATGCAACAGTAGAAGATGCAATACCTCTATTACCTTTTGTCTTCCCACTATCCAAGGATCCAATTGAAGCAGTGATGCACTTGCACTTCTTCCAGTCAAGCATACTGCATTTGGCATTCACAACTTGGTTTCCTCTGCATGGAGAAACCAAAAACAGATTGGGTAACCACTTTGTAGAGCAACTCTAAGTCTACAGGGGTAAATCAGGGCTTCATGTTGCCTGCAACTTTAATTTTCCTTCCCATTCTGATGTATCTGGCCGTAACCCTCTGCAATAATTTCCATTTTGTAGTTTCTTTAATGCAGTAATATCATCCCAAAGTTCTTCACAAGATTGTGAGCAAACAATGTATTGATGGCAAGCAACATATGTATATATTAGACAGGCAACATGGCTGGGTCCAAAAGTGGTTAAAGACTTCCACACCCAAATTAACCCCTCTCTGTCACAATTCTTTGCATTGCTTCAGTCCACTTTTCTGGTAAGGTCAGCCTGATGCATCATTTTTATGTATGTGAATGGATATTGTAAATCAGTGTGCAATCCATTTTGGTGATATTTTCTGCTAATATGCTAATCCAGTAGAACCCATGGTATGTGGATCTATAAAGGATTGACCTGGTTGACTAAAGAAGAAATCAATTTTGTCTGATTTGTTTTTCAAAGGCCACTACAGTTTAACTCGGTAATAAACCCAACTGGGCATCCCAACTTTCAATTTTGTTTTTGCCATCATCCATAATTTGACATTTTTATTCACCATTTTTAGATTGGTAATGATAGAAAAATTTCTAACTCATGAGTTTTGTTGTACTTTCCTTACAGGTTGCTGATTGTGCCTGGGATGAGACTGTGAAGATCTATATTCCATCTTGCCTTACCGCTAGTCATTAAATTTGGCATCACTGAACAATTTAGTACATCAAGTTCCACTTCCAAAAACTACTTTGATGTATTTCTTTATATGCAGTTGTCAGGAGCTCACAATGAGCATTAGCTATTATATTTAGAAAATTTGTAAAGCTCTTCAGCAATTTAATATATGTACAGCTAACTGTACAGTTTGATGTCTCTGGCATGTGCTGATTTGTACTTAGAGGAATTTTTTTTGCATTTTAATACCCTGAAATTTAAAGTACTTTAAAGATTGATAAATGGGAACTGCAAACTTCCATTTTATCTGTCCACATTGCAGAGTGCTTAAGAAAGTAGTGGATAAAATACAATACTGGCAGTTTATTTATTTCTTGTGTGAATTCAAGTGGCTAGCTATTGCAAAGCTTTGTAACTATGTGGAAGTTTGACTTTATATATTTTGTACTTCAATTCATACATTTCACCCTAATGCTTAGGTCAACTAAGAGTAAATGTCTGTCTTGGTTCCTTGGGATTTGATCCAGACTGTGAAGACTGTGTCTTAAAATTACTATAACCAGATTCATTTCAGATATGGATCAGTGGAGGGGAGTGGAGTTGCAAGATAAACATCAGCAGAAATTGATTTAGAGGAATTATCATGATCTGGGATTCCCTGAACATGTTTTCATCATGATTGAAGAAAAATCATTTAAACTCTTGCTACAATAAGAGCTTTTCACTATTCAGAAATTTTGATTATTTTTCTGTCTTGTTACATTGTTAACACTGACATGAAGTATATATGTATGTTAATAACATTCAAAGTGACTCACACTTTCAGACTAACTTATTCTTGGTTTCCTTGTAATCAGCAACAACAATGCACATTTATAAGGCATCTTTAATATGGAAAATAAATTGAGGCACTTGAGGTGTAATTTTAAAGATGGATGTTAAGCCAAAGGTGAAGGCATTGACTTAGACTTTGCTTTTAAGTGGCTTCTCTCAGTGTGTCTAAGATATTTTCCTTTGGCCTTCAGCTCAATACTTCTGTTTTTACCCTGCAAGTTGTTGAAGACTTGGTCTGACTTGGAGAAAGTTGACTTGCAAGTTGTTGAAGACTCGGTGATCCTCTGCACCCCACAGTACTAAGTCAAAACTCAAATGATTTGGTTTATTTGGGAAAGTGCATTGGATGGCACAGAGATGCTATCACACAGCTCTGGTGGCCCAGTTTCGATCCTGAACTAGGATGCTATCTTTTTGGACCATAGGGTTTCCTGCGTGTTCTCCTGTTTCCTCCCACATTCCAAAATTGGCTACTGCAATTTTTCCCTGTTTAGGTGGGTGGCGGGAGAATTGAGGGTGTTGATAGGCATATGAGAAAATAGGTTACAGGGGAAGAAAATGTGTGGATGGGTGGGTGTACTGATGGAAATGTACTGAGAGCCGGCATAGACTTGATGGGCCAAATAGTCTCCTTCTGTGCATAGGAAAGTCTATCAAATCAATCAGAAGTCACCCAGATATGAAGTTCCAGGGTGATTTTAAAAAGACCCTAACCATAATTTGATATGGCTTGCATCATGAAATTCTGAGGTTCCAGATCATAGATCAGCACTTTCATGAGCAATCCAAGATGAACTAACCCCCGTCCCCTGTTAGCATCAAATCATAACACATGCTTTTAATCAGCTTTTAATCATCCAGTCAATCGTCTTTTCAACAATAACCTGTGCTCAAGAGGCTTATTATTAGTAGTCACATTCCCACCAGTGACCATCTGTGTTGACTAACCTATCCTTCCCTGGATTCTTGCAGAGGTTAATTGCTTTAAGAACAATCCTGTTGCTCTTTCGTCTTTTACATCCTGTAGCTGTTCCTTAGCCTGCCCATTTGGAGCCAATAGTTTAACTAAATATGCAGTAGCATAAGTAATCATTGCCCCTTATTGCTTCCCACTTCTTAGCCTTAACTTGATTTCCATTGAATCCTAGTGCATGCTGCAAAGGTACATTGGGCATCTTACTTCCCCTCTTTGATCTTACCTGCCATATACTGATCCTCAGAGCTCTTTAGAAAATACATATCATGCTTCATTTATTACTTGCCCTCTTCTGATTAAACTACTCCTTGAATGTTACCCTTATACCAGTTGTTTAAAATTCTGACAAATGTCGTTTGATGTTTCAATTTTTCCTCTGATCACTATCTCATAATCAATGTTCTGTCTCTACTTGTTTCAAGTACTATATTTTGTTTACATGCTACTGGTAGATTTAATGTAGTTGCTTTCTCTCAGGCTATCTGTCTGCTTCCAACACAACACCACATCCCCACAGATTAAATTAATGCTTTGGCTTTCAGAAGTAAAAGGAGACAAAGTGTGGAGACCTTGGGCAGTGGTCAGGTGTTGTTCTGTAATGCTGGATAGCATTTTAAGAAGGTTGGCAAATAAGAAGTCAAATTGTTAAATCTGGTATTAATAACTACTTGAAGGATTTATCAAAAAGACATGGAGTCATTCTAATAAATGAGTGGATCGGAGTAGATCAAAAGTTGAGTCAAAGCAGATAGCAACGCATTTGCCATCCATCAACATGGGAGCAGTGTCTGAACAAAACGAGAGGTAACTGAACTATTGAAAAATCTCAGCTAAAGTGAAGGAACAGAGACCACGGGAGTCAGTTGATGGAATATAGGCAACAGAGTTATTTCAGTAGAAAGTCAGTGACCAAAATTCAACAATATAAGTGTAATTTTAATTAAGTTCTGTAAGAAAGCCTAGAATATAAATTGACATTTTCAAATATTAGTACTCATGAGAGGAAGTTGTGATTAGTGAAGGGCAGCATTCATAGTAACACTTAAGCCTAAAGCTTTAGCTATTGCTATGGTTATAGCTCTGCAGGCATTGCTTATTTTAGTAATGTAAGTTAAAGGTATAAAAACTTAATGACTTAGGTTGCAAATAAAATGCACCATTAGGAGATTTCAATTTTTTCATGCAGGGAGTAGTCTCAATTGAACTGTAACAAATTTCCTTAATCACTGTTGGATGACCATAACATTGTTAACAATTAACTTCTTTAACAGTTGATTAAAAACACAATCTTTTTAAATTTTAGGCAAATAAGGACTCTGATCTGAGTAAGACAGTGGCTAATTGAAGCTAGCCAGAACAGAACGAGTTAAACTGTGTATTCAGCTGTTACAAGACCTGGTTTACACAATTGAAATGAAAGGAAGTGGGTATAAATGAAAGAATATAAACAGGATTAACCACAACAGCTCTGAATATTAATAGCACAGGAAAAGCACAATACAGCTATGATCTGGGTGAGGGTAATGTGCTCTGTTTAGACAGGTCTAACTTGTATCTTGAGCTTGTTTTATTTTGAATTTGCAGGATGATGATTCTGGTCAGGACTGTGAACTTATTAGTGTAGAGTGCTGTTAGGACAAGTTCACCAAAATGCTAAAAGTATATTTTAATTTCAGTGAGGTGTTCGAAATCTTGAAGGGTCTAGATAGGGTGAATACATGGAATAATTTGCATTGCTGGATGGATCAAGAAAATGAAGGCACAGATTTGGTGTATGAACCAGAGCAACATAAGGAAAAACTTGACCATGCAGAGGGTAGTCCTAGTCTGAAAGGTGATGGAAACAAATCCAATCACCATTTTCAAAATGCAAGCAGATGGATGAGAGAAAAATAATCGTAGGGACTGGGAATGGGATAGAACGGATTCTGCTTTCAGATAGCTTCTGGAGAGCCAACAAGGGCTTAATGGGCCGAATAGCCTCCTTCCATGCTGGAACTGTTCTATGAAAGGAAGATAGGGAA
>JARFYF010000002.1:30801034-30818065 GCA_030265395.1 Rhina ancylostomus
AACCAGTTGTCTACTCCTGCTTTTGTTCCTTATGTTCTTTTTGAATGGAAATACCACCCAGCTTTGTTCCATTTTTCCCCTTTCTTAATTCCTGGAAGTATTGATCCTTACTGCAGGTAGCAATGTTCTTTGACACACTGCCCAACAGGCAAAATATGAAGTGCGAGTCCTCGCAGTGAGTGGTGGCAGGCTAATCATCTATCAAAGGTATCACAGTAAACCTCAGTCTATTGTCACTTAGTGCCTGTACACTCAAAAATTACAAGTGCAGGAAGATTGCTCTGGGCTCCTATTGGAACCCTGTCTTTACACATCTGTACACAAAGGCACTGTCCAGCAGAGGACAGTGTAGAACAATCAGGAGTGAAAACTGGCTGGATTTTGCTATTTCCCAGTCACTGTACTGAAGAATATCTTTTCATTGGACAATTGTCCACTGCAAATTTTGTCATCAATTATTTGTTAAAATTTCATAAAGTTTCTAGCTGATTTGATTAACTTAATTTTAACATTAATTTATTTTCCTTTTTATTTATTTTTTAGATGCAACAGATGATTTTACATTTAAAATACATTGATACAATATGCTGTTGGAGTGATTTACCATAGTAATGCTGAGTTTGAGAAAGTAAGCTTTATAAAAGGCTCACAATAGTGTGGGTTTGATTCTGGTGAATGATATAAGTTTTTAGGCACACTGTTGAATCTGTCTCAGTAACATCAATGATTTTTTTGCTGTTTTTTTTTGCTAAAACTCCATAATCTACCATGTGCCAGCAGCCTACCATGGGTCACTCTGTAATTGGACCATAAGGAGATGGAGTCACTTTTCCAGTCAGCCATCAGCAGCAAGCCAAAAATAATTAACCAGATATGGAAGGAAGGCATTACATGGAATCCAGAAATGTTCTGCCTGGTACCATCCACTTAAGGCATGGATGTTTAGAAGAAGTTTAGGAATTGCCATGGGAAGACCCACAGGACAATGGCCTATGACTATCTGTATTGCATTTAATGTCTCAAAGCTTCAGATGAGCCTTGTGCCTCCACTTTATGGTGGGTATTTGCAGAGTTTGAGCTGGGAAATGTGTCAAAATCAATTTATATCAGTATGACTTATAGCACCATGGACCTGGAGCTGGGATAACCTTTGTAGCCCTTCTTTTGTTTGGTACAGACACAATATGCTAAACAGTTGCCTCCCCTCCCATAAATTTTCAATTATTATGTAAGATCTTGGTTTTCCTTTTGCCTTACTCATCCTTCATTAGCTTTACTGTGGGACAAACTTCAAAGAATTGTGGCTGAGCTGCACATCAGTCATTTTTCTTTCTATTGGGAAAACAGTACCTATTATACTATTATAAACTATTTAAATTATAAAATGTCTAAATCACATTTATAACACGCTTTAATAATTGCTGCTAGTTTTATTTACATCTCTTCTTTCCATGTATTTTTAAAAATTGTTAATTCAATGCTTAATATTCTAACTCAATGTCAGGTTTTCTTTGGAACAGAGGATGCTGAGGGGAGATATAACCAAATATGTAGTGTTAATGAGGAGGCTGGATGGAAATTATAGGAAAGACATTTCTCTCAGCAGGTCAAGAAATTGAGGGCATTCATTAAAGGCAGTTGGTAGAAGACTTGGGATAAGATGAGCAAAATCTTTTCACCCGGAAAGTCTGGAGCTCAACTGGGAGGACATAAATTCTCATCATACTTACAAGTTACTTGGATATGTACTTGAAGTGCCACAACCTGCAAGACTAAGACTAAGACCAAGAGCTGGAAAACTGGAACAAAGGTATCCTGCCTTTTCTATACAGCATGGATGCAAAGGGCCGAATTGTCTTTCTCTGCGCTGCACATCTCTATTGCATGATTCTTCACTTGATGTGGTCTATCTTTTCTAATTGTTCAGCTATATATTTGCTCCAAGGAAACAAATTGATATAATTGAAAAAAAGTCTGCGACAATTTTGGTCATGACATTTTGTAATTCATAATTAAATTGTCAGATTTTGCTTTGTAAAGAAAATAGCCAGCTGGCTTCTATTCATAATTTGATAACTAGTTAGTAAGTTCTTAGTGATAAACCACATCTTAAAATATAGGTACAGCAGCAGCCATGATCTTACGGACATTTTAAATAGAGGAAATATTGTCAAATGATACCTTAAGACTGAGACCAGTTTGAAATCTCACAGCCAGTGATACCACAAGGACACTGCTACTTTAAACCAGTTAACACCAACCCACCCAAGTGATTAGCCAACCACACTCGCAGCCACACGATGTCCTACAGAGAAAGCCCAGGCACAGAAAATAACAACCATTGTTGTTCATGTTAATGTTGCCTCTTGTTATTGGGAAGGTAAACGGAGGAGCCAATTTAAACCGTTGATTACTGTAGTGAAACAAACTTTTCAATGGATATGTCAGCCACTCTGTCAGCAATCCAGATGTGCTGTCTGTATTCTGCCTCTGACCAGCATTCAATCCTGCGCAGCACAGCTGGTCCATGTAAATGTGCCATATTGCATCCCATCTGCTGCAAGGGAGTGTGCTGCCATATCTCCCTTTGACAGTGAAACATTTTATTGAACGCTATAAATATTGAAATTCACGGACGTGATGTAGCAGATTTTTAATCTTACTCACAGAGGCATCTGGGACCCAACCTTTGGCAATAGTATGCAATGCTTTAATCCTCAGTTCATAATGTAACATTTGTTACTGGCTTCGGAGCAGTTTTTTTGGAGAGAAATTTCATGATTCTCTCAAAGAGTGCTGAGGCTGAGCATGTGCCCTAGGGGAATAAATGAAGCTGGGATATTACTATACTTAGAGATGTCTTTAGTGCATTGTGGTCTGAACTTTGTTATATTTTTCCCATATCCCAGAGCTATGTTTAACCATATGCTAGTCTTTTCGAATAGATTGGGTACAGCATTAATAAAGTCCATCAAGCACAGTCAAAGACAAAATGGTGGGGGAGGATATATCCTTTCCAGAACCTACTGTAATCATGTTTGCAGAATACACCGTTGTGAATTCTGTTTCTGAAATAACATTTTAAAGTACTGTCAGAGAAAGGAAACTGTTGGTAAAATGTTTTAATAGGAATAATTATAACATCACATCGAGAAGCTGTGTCATCATTTAAAGAGTTCCCTGGGTTCCCAATCAGCACTGTTATGTAAGCCGGCAGGTTTCTAAATGCAATACACTGAAATCGTTTGTACCAGATTATCTTCCCTCCAAACTCTGACAGATGCTAAGTCCAGCTGGTGGAAAAAAAGTTTATGACTGAGCTGGATCTGGGTCCTTGCATGCTCTACAACGTTGGCCACTGTTGGCTGTTTTAATGAGTCACGAATTGCCTGTTTATCTCCTGCTCCCTGCTGTTTTGGCATTTTCTCTTCCAGAACAATCCTAGAAACACATGCTGCTACAGACGCCGCAGCAATGTGCGTGGACATTTCGCTGCCAAAATGGAAAAGAAAGAGATTATTTTCTTTCTATTAAGAGGAGATAGAACTGAACATCCTATTTTATTACCTCAGTATGGTCTTATTGAATGTGACATTAAACGAAAAGTTGTCCATGTTTTAACTGCCAAACAAATGTAAAAAGTAGCCCTTTAATTGTTCTGTATTATTATTCATGCTCTGTCTCGGGTGAAACTGCACAAAACACTTTAGTTAAATGATGTTTCATTATGATAACACATGGCTTCTGTGGAGTAAAGCATTGTAGTTAATATGCAAATATGTAGCAATGGTGGCAGGTGGTCAGAGAACATCTTTTGGAATAGGCAATTTTATAACTTTAAATTACACTAGATCTCATCAGATACCAAAAAATAGAATTTCTAAGAGGCAGGAATATGACCAGGTGCACCACTCAATGCCTGGAAACTCCCTGACAGCTCTCTAAGATGCAGAGAATATATGATTGTTCTTAAAAACTTGTTCAAAGTTCCACATTGCTCAAAAAAAACAAGTGCTCTATTCAATAGATGGTTGGATAGCTTCCCCCAGTCATGCTTGTCCTATTAATATTTGCAGAGCTCCATTCCCCAATTCTAATTTTTTTAGGGATTTGTTTTAACCACATTTCACTTTCTTTTCCAACATTTCCATTTAGAAACATGGAGCTATTGAAGTGGTTTGCTTCTGACTGGAACACTTTGTACTTTTTTTAAATTTTTAACTTTCTGGGACAATTGATTTGTGTAAACTTTGGTAGAAGCAGCAGCTATTTTCAACTGTATTGATCCACAGATCCTGAAACAACAACACATTGCATTTATATAACAAATTTACCAGAGTAAAAATATCCCAAGATATTTTGCAATTATAATTATTCAACAGAATTTATCATGGAATTGGAAGGGACGGCCAAATGACTGATCAAAGAGATGTATCATGGAGCATTTTAAAGGAGAGTTGGAGATGTTGAGGATGAGACAGTAAAACAACAAATTTCATGACATATGTCAGAGATAATAAACCTGATTCTGATTTGAAAATTCAGATCTTAGATCTTAGGCATTTGACAGCATAGCTGCTAATGAAGGAGGGAAGTAAATTGGAGATGTGAGATGCTAGAATTGAATGAGTGTAGAGATCTGAGAGTGTTGTAGGGCTGAAGGAGGTCACATTGATAAATTGCGCTGAGACCATGGAGGGACTTGAATGCACAGTGAGCGCTCAAATGATGTTTTAAGTCTCTTTCATTTATTATATTTTCCAAAATACTGATAATTAATAAAGACTAAATCGGAGAAACAAAGGACTGCAGATGCTGGAATCTAGATGAAAAACACTATGACACTGGAGGAACTCAGCGGGCCGGGCAGCATCCATGGAGAAAAGCAGGCAGTCAACATTTTGGGTCAGGACCCTTCTTCAGGACTGAAGTTAGGAAAAGGGGAAGCCCAGTATATGGGAGAGAAAAACAGAGCAGTGATAGGTGGACAAAAGAGGGGAGGTGGGGTGGGCACAAGGTGGTGATAGGTAGATGCAAGTAAGAGATAATGATAGGCAGGTGCGAGGGAGGTGTTGCTTCTTTATTGGAACTGTTGCTTCTTTAAGCATAGTTCTTAATAATTAATGAGCGTAATCTATTGACTTAGTGATCTCCATCTGACCTCATGTATATAGTCTTGGGTAGATACATCAAAGAGTCTGCATCAGCTTAGGACAGATTCCTTTGCCAGAAGTCATTCAGTCACCAGAATTATCTCAGAGTGGCTTAGGAGAGAAAAACACATGCCTAGAAATGGGATTTCACCCTTTTTTGATGCACTTTAATATGTGCTGCAGAGGGCAGTACTACCAAATTGGATTCCCTGCCAAAAATCATGGAACTGGCCCAAAATATGTTAAGACAGTGATATGGTGGCTTATACTCAGAATCACAGGAGCTGAAATGGGATCTGTGTGAGGAAACAGCATGAAAAGCTCCCAAGTGCCACATTTTTGACATGCTTGTTGCTGTGCAGGGTATCAGACCTTAAGGGAGCTCTCCCTCTGGCAGCTGCTGAACAACTGTATACTAGGTTACCACGGAGATGAGGAAACACACAAGGGAAGGGAGACATGGCAATGTCTCTGTGTGTGATAGTCAGCATGCACCCCTCCACCCGCCCCTGATTGATTCTCGTGCATCAAGTGGCCCTGTGCCATTGTGAGGTTCTGAATGATCAATGAGGCAGAAATTGCAGCCTGTAGTTCTGATAGACATAATATAAAAATGATGCAATCAGTAATTAAACAACAATGTGGCAAATATCCTTAGCATTGAAAATTGAGACGGGCTTATGCTGTGTGCAAGACATTGATGTAAGAATCAAGACTCAGAGACATAGAGTAATACAGCACAGAAGCAGGCCTTTCAGGCCAACTCATCCATGTGACCAAGGTGCCCACCTGAGCTGGTCCCATTTGGCCCGCATCCCTCTAAACCTTTTTTATTCAAGTACTTATCCTTTTTAGATGATATCTGACATCAGTAGCAGGGAACCTCCTGAAAATGATCATGAGGGATATAAGAACAGAACACTTAGAAAAGATTCAGACTGAGCAGTATCAGTGTGGATTTATGAAAGAGAAGTTATGTTTAATTAATCTATATGAGTTTTTTTGGAGATTGTGGCTATTAGAACAGATAAGTGGATGTACTGTATTTAGATTTTCAGAAGTCTTTTGATAAGGCCCCACACAGAAGTTTGGTCAACAAGATTAGAATACGTGGAATTGGGGGGGTAATATACTGGCATGGATTGAGAACTGGTTAACGGACGGAAAGCAAAGAGTGGGAATAAAGAGATCTTTCTCAGATTGGCACACTGTGAAGAGCAGGGTGCACAGGGGTTGGTGCTTGGGTCCCAGCTTGTTGGTTTGGTTGAAAACCGAAAATGGGAATGAATGAGTCATTTTTAGAATAGTAGTTCTTAGTTATTGCTGTGCTGTAAGGGTCAATGTTTTCACCTCAGCTAACTACAACCTAGATGACCAACACTGATAGGGTAACTGAGTACCATATATCACTATTATCTGATGGTTGCGAAGCTAATCGGGGAGGTAAGCTGCGAAAAGGATGCAAAGAAACTGCAAATAGGAGAGGAAGTGAATTAATTAATAATATATACATCTCACATCCCAAGTGAGTGGGAAGGAAAATGGCAGATAGAATATAATGTGGAAAATAAAATTGAAGGCTATAAAATAAAATTCATTTCAGTTTTTGCTTTCCAATACTAGAACATAAAACATTGAACAGTACAGCACAGGAACAGGGTCCACGGCTCACGATGTCTGTGTGGACCATGATGCAAACTTTAACTAATCCTATCTGCCTGCACATGGTCCATATCCCTCCATTTGCTTCCTGTTCATGTGCCTGTCTAAATGCCTCTTAAGTGTTTCTATTGGATCTGCTTCCACCACTTCCCCAGACACCCACCACTCTGTGTAAAACATATTCCCTTGTAAGTCTCCTTTAAACTTTTCCCCCTCACTTTAAAGCCCTCTAATATTTGACACCCACCCTGGGAAAAATACTTTGAATATCTACCCTAAGTATGCCTCTCACATTTTATAAACTTCAATCAGGTCGTTCCCTCAGCCTCTGAAGCTCAGATGAAAACTGCCCAAGTTTGTCCAACCTCTCCTTATAACTAATACTCTCTAATCCATGGAACAGCCTAGTGAACCTTTTCTGCACACTCCCCAAAGCCTCCACATCCTTCCTGTAATGCAGCAATGAAAATAGCACACGATACTCCAAAAGTTTTTTACAGCTGCAACATGACGTCCTGACTTTTATGCTCAACGATGAAGGTAAGTATGCTGCTTGCCTTCTTTACCAGCCTGTCTACTTGTGTTGCCACTGTCAGGAAGCTGTGGACTTGCACCCCAAGATCCTTCTGTACTTACAATTAGTTGGTGAAAAATAAACTTTACAAGGGTTCAGATTCCAGAAAATATATGTTTTTTTAAATTTAGTAATGAGATTCAGATATTGTATTGCTTCATAAAATATTGGCCTAGTGAAGTAACCCAAGGGTGCTGTGGCAAAGGAAATTCCAGGAATTAGACCTAACAACAATCAGATTCAGGATGGTGTGTGACTGGGTGGACAATGGGCAGGGATGGGATGAGTGATCTCCAGGAGCCACAACCATCTTCCTTTGTCTGCTGTATGACCGCAGTTAGTTAAAATACTCCCCTTGGTTTTCATCACCTTCAGTTCTACTGGGTTACTTGTTGCAGGGTTTCAACTCAAAACATCAACAATTCCTTGCCCGCCACAGATGCTGCTCCACCTGCTGAGTTCCTCCAGCAGATTGTTTGTTAAGTTTGTTCAGGAATGAACAATTCTATTCCAGGAAAAACATCGCAGAGAGCAAGTGTACAAATAACCAGAACTTGGTAACAATGTTGGTGAGCTGCAGGTACAAGTAACCACATAGGATTACACTGTTGTGGCATTAAGGATGATCTAATTCAACAATATGAGGGAAAGAAAATTAACATTCCTGGTTACAAGGTATTCTGGAAATCAAAGCCAAGAGAAAAAAGAAAAAGGTGGCAGTATTTATCAAAGACCTTGGATAGCACTAAAGTAGGATGATTCAACGCACACAAAATGCTGGAGGAACTCAACAGGTCAGGCAGCATCTATGGAGAGAAATGAACAATTGACGTTTCAGGCCAAGAACTTCATCAGGACGTAGGATGAAAGTAGGATGATTACCTTGAGGGTTCAGAGGTGGGATCTGATTAGTTAGAATTAAGGAATGATAGACACGTCCTTAGGATGCCAAGTGTGATTTTTAGACCTCCAGAAAATGAGGAGGTAGGGAACAAATTTTCTGGCAGTTTGCAGATAAAGGCAAGAACCTTAGAATGGTGATAGGGAGAGTCTTCATTTATTCTGATGTAAACCAGGGAAATAACAGAGTGAAGAGCAAAGGAAGGCAAGGACTCCTGCAATATGAAGAGGAACACTTTCTTGATCAGTGTTTCTCAGCCAATGAGCGGAGCAGAAGTGCTGGATCTAATCTGTAGAAGTAAAGTAGAATAAATGGGGGGATTTCTTCATTGAGGGGTGAGTGATGCATTTGGGAAACAATGATCATGATAGCATCAGGATTAGGAAAGGAAATGGAAACATGAATGGCGATCGTACTCAGCTGGAGGAGAGCTAAGTTCAGTGAATTGGGTGTCACCTGGCCCAGGTGAACTCTAACCATAGACCAGCAGGGAGATTCTAAATGATCAATGGGAGCCCTTCAAAGGTGAGTCGTTCAGGAAAAGAAAACATTTTGCCACAAGAGGAAATGGTAGAACAACTAAATCCAGAGCTCTGTGGCTGTCTAAAGGTACGAAGGTAAAAATCTAACAATGAAAGGAGGCTTCCATACATATCCAGTTCATAGTAAAGAGCCAAGCTGCATTCTGTATAAAGTGCAGAGAAAACTGTGTGCATGTATTCTAAGACAAGCAATGATATTCATTATGACAAGGGTAAGCTCACTGTTGAACATGGTCGGGGTGAACACTCACCCACAATGTGTGCCTTGGTTTGGTCCACACCACAATTGCAGGTTGCGTTATCTCAGACACTCCAGTAGTGCAGATTGACAGGAGAGAGGCTTTTCTGGTCTTGAGGCAGATAAGGAGGGCCTACATGACAGGACGGTGGCTGATACCAGATGTCAGTCTTCCTGCTGCAGGTTCCCTTCTCAACGCCTGGCACAACAGCCTCAACCACAAAGGGTGTTGTGATGTGAGATGTCAGCCGAAAAAGTTTTTTTGAACAGGGAGAAGATTTGAAATAATAGGGGCAAAGAAAGGAATCCTTTAAGCATTAAGAGGAGCCCAAAACTCTTTTATTAAACAGTGATAAATAAAAGCATAATCCAAGGAACAATGAGGCTGATTATAAAATGAAAACATTTTTTTTTGTGTGGAATGAAGCAACAAAAAATCGCTTAATGTTTGAGACATTCCTTTTTTAATTCTACATGAATGATTTTATTTTTTCCTTGATGGGCTCTGTTTCCTAAAGAATCTTTAGGAATGACTATCCTACTGCAGAATGGATTTTGTCAATGGAAGAATTAAACAGGAAGTGGTAGAGAAGTAGGAAAAGAATAAAAATAATAGAGAAGCATTTAAGAGTTGGCACTACTCAAGGAGAAGTCATACGGTTTGATCATGCTTATTGCTCAGCTGTTGAGTGAATTAAAGATGGAAAATGCAGAGGCTTTACCACAATCTTCAAAATCTCTTTAACTGTGGGAATTGGAAAGAGGTTTGGAATATTGTTCGTGTTACACCTCTATTTAGAAAGGCACAGAAGGGTACAGTCTGCAACTATTGGCCTGTCACCCTAACATCAGTGGTAGGAAAACCTTTTAGGGCTGAAAATACAGTCAAAATTAATTGACATTTGGAAAGATATGGATTAAAATATGAAGGTCAGTATAGATCCATTAAGGCAAATTATGTTGGATTAACAATTGAGTTTTGGGAGGAGGCAGTAGGGAGGATTGCTGAGTTACTGCTGTTGATGGATATAGACTTCAAAAAGGCTTGAAAAAATGCTACATAATAAATGTGTCAGAAAAATCAAAGTCCATGAGGATATAAGGGAAGAGGTTGTGTGGATATGGCATTGACCAAGAAGCTGAATAGAGTGAAGCTGTATAGTTATTTATTAGATTGGAGAGAAGAATGCAGAGATACTTCCCCAGGATCAGTATTGGGATCAAAATGCTCTGTGATGTATTTTAAACATCTGGGCTTTGGTGTTCAGGACATGGTTTAAAGCTTGTCAAGGGCACACATTTCAGAAATGTGGCAAACAATGAAGATGGTAGTAGCAAACATTGGGAGTACCCAGACAAATTAGTGAAATGAGCAGAGAGAAAAATCTAACCTGGAGTTATGCGAAGGGAATTCACAGGTAGGAAAAGAAATACAAAAATCACAAGCTGTCTTAGTAATCATGACTGGGCAAAATATAAATAGTTCCATGTGGTCCATAAAAAATATTTTCTGTCCCTTTTTAGTTTTGCAGCATCATCTTCTCCAACATCTTTCTATTTCCCTCTTCTGTATGAAATCCCAGTGACAATTTGTTCAAATGCCAATCAGGCTGCACCCAAAAAGTACAAGGTTAGTGTGGAAGTCCCATCCAGTTGCACTTTCAGCGGGAATCACAGTCCTGCAGACAATCCTGATCTTAACTTCCAGCCGTCAATGATATGGGGTTTAACAGTTATTCAGGCTCAGTGCCCGAAAGAGACATTAGTCAGTGAAGGTTCAGCTACCTGAAACAGAGAAACCATGTTATGGGTTAGGATCTTTCTAAGACATTACTTCAAAATAGCTACACCTGCCCTATCTGCTTACAATTAAGCAAATTTGAAATAAAGTGCACAGTGGGCATAATTTAATGATGACGGAGGGCACTATTTAAAGATCTCAATAACAGCAGAAAAATTGAAGTCCTTAGAGAAACAAAAATATTTGGTGAGAACATTATATTACTCTATGAACAGTGAAATGCTTTGAAGGAAAAGATATTCCCTATATACTTTCATTTCCTATATGAAAATAAATCAGGAATAATGGTTATCTGGGAACAATTAGAAAGCAGTAATCTAATCGAGGAGTTAAAATGGCATCTCATACTGCAAAGTGTTGATGCCAGCTGTCAGTGAACTCACTGTCCTTGATGTGCATTGTTGCTCACTTATCAGAATCACAATTGCCTCTCCTAGTGCAAGCTTTTATTGAGAAATAATATCTGCAGGTGATTACTAGGTGATTTAATGAGCAGGCAATTCCTTGAGCTGGTGTTGAGATTTTGCTGGAAATCCAGGGGAGATTCAGAAAACCAATACATCTTTATCTTGATTTTGTGCAAAAATGAATGTGCGAGTGATTGCCACGGATAAGTGGTGATTTTAACTCTGTGTTGCTTATGGGCTAAAGTGAACCACCTCATGCCCATATTGAAAACAACAGGTCATGTGACACCAATGGATCAAACTTGTAGTAGCAGAAATGGTACACCTGGAAGTGAGCTCCAAAGAGCTGTTGAACTGATGGAAAACAGCAGGCAGCAGTATTGCACAAAGTTTAGGAAGTCAGATCCCAACCTTCAGTCAGAATGTAAGCCTTACGAATGTAGCAACCTAAGGTTAAACAATGAAGTTCACTAACAAACAGCTTACAGGCATATATTTTATAATGACATTCAAGCAATCCAAAGTTGCACTGCAGAATTATATAGTAAACCTGGAGTAGTACCAATGAATATTAATTAACATAAGTTTGCAGTACGCGGTGAGGTATGGCCTCAAAAACTTATGATTGTTCCCCTTCTGCATTTTGGGAGTGCAGTGCTAATGGAACTTGCCCACATTTCTCATTTCAGGAGCTACATTCAATGCTGGCAAGAGGTTGCTTCTCAAAGAAGCCTCATGCATCACGGATTGGTCTGGCAACTGCGCTGCCCAAGACTGTAAGAAACTGCAGAGAGTTCTGGACACGTCATGGAAACCAGCATCCCCTCCATGGACTCTGTCTAAATTTCTTGCTGCCTTGGTAAAGCAGCCAACATAATCAAAGACATCACCCACCCCAGACATTCTCCCTTCTCCCCCCTCCCATCAGGCAGAAGATACAAAAGCCTGAAAGGACATACCACCAGGCTCAAGGACGGCTTCTATTCCACTATAAAACTATTGAACTGCCCCTTTTTATGGTAAGATGGACTCTTAACCTCAAATCTAACTCGTTGTGGCCTTACACTTTATTGTCTGCCTGCACTGCACTTTCTCTGTAACCGTAATACCTTATTCTGCATTCTGTTAGTCTTTTCACTTGTACTACCTCAATCCACTGTTGCAATGAAATGATCTGCATGGATGGCATGCAAAACAAAGTTTTTCACTGTACCTGGATACATGTGAAAATAATCAACCAAAAAAAATCGTGGTATCACTTTTATATGGACAACATAATAGATGGTAATGAGTTAGGAAAGTAGGAACAAATGGGTGATTTTCAAGCTGGCAGGCAGTAACTAATGGGTTGCTGTGAGGATTGCTGCTGGGGACGCGACTTTTCACAATCCATATCAAATATTTGAAGACCAAATGTTTTGTGCTTAGTACATTATCAGTGCACAGGCTTGTACAGCAGAGAGGAAGTGGTGGACGGAGGACATTGGGTACATTCTGCACAGCCACACTGAGACTACTAAATGCCCAAAGTGATGCAAGAGTTTCTCTCAACAGAAGTAGTAAACACTGTACCCAGAAATGCATTCAAAGTGATGTGGTAGGAGTGACCTGGAGACCTTGATGAAGGGGTCAGTTTGGGCATCGGGATGACCAAGCAGCTTCCTATGGAGATAATGGAGGGATGAACTTATACTGCTTCTGCACACAAGTCAGCAGATCATGAGCTGGCATGATGAATTGGTTATGCTCCACAGACCTAGGACCTTGGACTGTGCTGAAGAAGACCTGTGGTACCATCTGGTTCTGCCACTGCTCCAGGATGGTTCCTGCAATGCACAATCTTGCCAGGAATAGTTTGCAGATTTTGAAATATTTTCATCACTGGAGAGAAGCATGACTATGCTGAATGGACTCAAATGACAAGAATGGTATCAAGTTCTTTCTTAGTTTGAAACAGATCCCTCCACAAAAAGATAGATAACTATTCCCTGTGGTTTTATTTCATTTCTGTTCGGTCAATTAAAAAGTGTCATTTATGTGATTAAGACACAGAGCCAAAGAAGTGTCCAGTATTAGACTGGTCTGAACTTACAACATGAGTAGAATTGCCAACCTTAGAGTAGTAAAACAAGTTTCTCAACATGTGCATAAGGTTATCAAAGTATTTGTTTCAAATGGTGTTAGGATTTTCTTAATTCTTTTTGAATCTTGGAATGTGTACAGGTTCTTGAAAGGGTTTAGGCAAGTTATCTTGATTTCAATAAAATTTAATAAAATGTTGTTTTGGACTTCCCTATTATTTAATACATATTATCATTCTGTTTTGTCAGTTAAGTCTACAATCGTACTGTAATTTCAGATGACTGAGGTCTATGGTTTCAGATTGTTCTGCCAACTTGTGCAAAAAAGAGAGTTATTCATTTTAGTCTCTTGGTGACATTGTGGCTTCCTTGTTTGAGTGAAGTTACACATGCATGACTTAATAGACACCACAAACTGTGTACTGTAAAAATAAGATTCAAAAAAGCATTGAGAGGGAAATCCTAACAGCATTTGAAACAAATACTTTGATAAATCCAATTCAGAAGTTCTGATTTACCTGTGGCCAAGAATACAAAATGCAAATTGTGTATAATCTCTTAAAATTTTATGTAAGTATTTTATTTTACTTCAGGTCCACGAGAGCCTATGCAGATTTGAATTCAACTTGTTTTTAAATAACTTGATTTATGCAAAGCAGAATGTTCTGATTTTAGCTAAATTCTGTCACGATTTAAACACATACTTGGGGTCATAAAAAATAGAAGCTGTGAAAAATGATCTGAAACTGTTTGGTCACCAACACCATGCAAATGGCAAGAACCATGCATGTGAAATGTTGAAAGCATCATGGGTCGAGAGAAAGCAAGCTGGGCTCCCTACCATGAAATCTTATTCTGGGATTGTCCTCTTAATGGCATCTCTCGAGGTTATTGCCTTCAAATTCTCTCCATTGTGAGAGGTCACTCCGGCGGCACTGACCAAGTAGAAAAGATTCCTCCAGCGCAGACAATGGCAGAAGTCACCCTTTAAATGTCCCCCCTTCTATATCGTGCTATTTATTCCAAGGCTCCCCACAAAGATGTCACTGTTTGACCAGTTTCCTTCAAAACAGCTTAATTAGCTGAAAGGAAAGCTATGTCTGAGCATGTTTGTGTGAAAAAACAAAAAGCTTTCCCCTTTCAGAAAGCTCATGCACTATCTTGTCGGAAATCTCTAGTTCTGAAGAGGAGCACATAAATGAAACAGCATTCCATTCATACACAGGCAAGTCCCTGACAACAATTTTAGTGGATCTTTTTTCAAAGCTCTTTTCTCTCAACTACCTTTTTAGAGCAGATTTCCTACTGGTTTTCAGCCATCCCAGAGCCAACATTGGTACCTAACAAAACATGTCTTTAGACCAATTGCTGGCTGGTCTTGTAAAATACAATACCGTAGAAAGTGCTCACAGAACTTGGAAAGAGTTTCTAAATTAACTCAAAAAACTAGTGTACTGAGAGCTTGAAACATACTTTAACTGTCTGAAATCTCTTTTAGTTGCAGTAAAGGTATGAGTCGGCCTGACTTTTGCTGCCCTGTGTGCTGTGAGGTTTCTATGAGTGAAATCTATAATTCTGTACAGCAGGGAATGAAATGAGACCATACTTGATTCATGCATTTCCTATAGCAGGTGCACATTAGTCCTTAATGACTGTTTTATATGATAACTGCGATAGTCAGGCAACAGCACTAACAGTCCACAATTGTGATTGAAAACAAAAGCAAACAGCCAGAGGCACAACACTGCAGCGCCTAACAGGTGCACTCTGCAGCAGTCTGTGCGCCCAGTGTAGCTGATGGTTAAATTAACTAAATTAGGCACTTTGCAAGTTGCACAGGAGCCTTGCATGTTTTTTCTCGAGGGTCGAAGTACAAAGTGAACTTCGGAACATGGCAACTGTTTCATTCAGTGAGTGTGAATTTTGTACAACTCAAAAGCAACATTGTTTAAAGAATGGCTCACTTTCTTTCTTCTCTGCCAGTACCATTGTGCACGTGTCAAAGGAGCATCTCTGCCATCGATCAGTTTGATGGCATCGTCTAGGACTTCCCACATTGACAAGATAAACTGCAGCACTCCCTCCAGACAGGTACGTAACTGTGGAGAGCGCAACACTGCAGAACAGAGGCCTGAAGATCACAGAAAATGTTTGTCCCACAGACAACACACAGGCATGGCCATCACCTTTGACATGAAATGTTGAATAGGAGTTTGTTTTCTAATTTCCATGGTTCATTTTTAGGCCACGAAATGTAAATACCAGTAAACACTCTGTAGTGGGTTCAAAGGAATAAAACGCAAAAGAGTCCCATTAGAAGTACTTCAAGAGTGTTCATGTCAGAATCAATCAGACTTCGGATCCACTTGAACTGATCTAAGGAAAAGTGGTTGGAAAATGAGTTTAGATTACAATTACAAAGAGGTGAAAAGTTTAAGAATCAGTGGTTCAGAGCCAATAGGCTTTTTGTACTTACAACTGAGGTATTTGAAGTTTGTTGAGCTGACGTGCTCTACTCTTTCCATTACTATATGATGATCCATTTTTTAAAAAATGCAAAATTCAGTTAAATATTTGTTTCTCTTTGTAAATTGAAAACATGATGTGGTGAATCATATAAAAATACATCTTTTTGCCACTTGCTAATGATTTATCCTTTAAAAATCAGTGCAACACCCCTCAGTTCTTTTCTCCTCTGCAAAATGCTTTTACAGCTCCACTATTCTTTTTAAACATTTGCATTTTATATTTTTACGTACAGGTGTGGACTTCTGTTGTTTTGGTAACTTTAAAATTAGTTCAAGAACCTTCATGTCTTATTTTAATGGATTAAGTGAAATGAAAGCTAGACCAGAAAAAAATGACAATTTATATGGTTAAAACCTTTTATTATGTAAAGGTTATACAATTGAATGCTGCAGTGGTTTGAAAACTGATTGCACATAAACATAAATCTGAAGGTTAAAATGAGCTCCATAACAGTATATGTTAATAAAATGTTATGACACTAATTTGAAGTCTTGTGTATAGTTCAGCATTATTCTCATTACATAAATTGTAATGCATGAAGTAACTCAAGCACAAATCTTGAAATTTATCATTTTTTATCAGCATATCTCATGAGGGTATATGTTGACTAGTATAAGGATGGTAATATGTATATTGCAGAGTTATATCTTGGATAAAGCAGTGAAAAGACATCGTGGAGAAGAATTCAACCACACAAAAAAATGTACTGGAACCATTGTGAGTGAGTAACCCACGCAGCTTGAACACCCCTGAAAATAATGCCATGCATTTCATCATACAGCCAATGCCAACTGAGTAGTTGAGCACCTTGGCACATGTTTAAAGTCAAAGTCGAGTTTGTTGTCATATGCACAACCACAGGTGCAATGAAAAACTTACTTGCAGCAGCATCACAGGCACATAGCATCATATGAGCAGTATTCACAAGGAAAACAGAAACTAAACATAAATTATACACAATTTTTACATGAAAGAACACAATTAGAAAATACAAAAATAAAGTTTGTTATAGTGCAAAGTGATCCAAGTGTTACTATACTGAGGTAGAGATTAGGGTTGTGCAGGTTGGTTCAAGAACCGAGTGGCTGAAGGGAAGTTGCTGTTCTTGAACCGGGGAGTTTTGCACTTAAGGCTTCTGCGCCT
>JARFYF010000002.1:30979083-30990340 GCA_030265395.1 Rhina ancylostomus
TACGTTCTCCTGTGTCTGCGTGGGTTTCCTCCGGGTGCTCCGGTTTCCTCCCACAATCTAAGGGTGTATGGGTAGGTTAGTTTAGGGTTTAAAATGGGCGGCGTGGACTCATTGGGCCAGAAGAGCCTGTTACTATGCTGTAAATAAAATATAACAAATTTTTTAAAAATTTAAAAATTTATCCCAGATAGACAAACTGGATCAAGTCCATTCCCTGCTCACAATGTAACAACATTGACATTGAGAGAAACTGGTCAGATGACACAATCCTCAAATGATACACAACCCAAATTACATCAGCCACATTAACTCTCTCTGCTTTATTTTGACCCCAAGTCTTCTGAATACCTGGTTTGACAGACTGCCCATACAGGTTTGCTTCTAACTGGTTGCAGTTCTCCTGGGGCATGTTCTTGAGATGTGGCAGGGTGAGTGGTGAATTCTCTGGTGTCCCCACATCTCCTTCCATAAATAAGCCTTTTCATTGGTCTTCCTGAAATGGTGTCTTTTCCTCCAATCTAGATCACCATTGCAACAGGAACTTGTTCAAGTGGTTGACCAACTTTTGTTGTCCTCTCCCTCATGGCCTTGACCTTTTGCTGAATTGGCCTTCAGATTATATCAGGTGATCAAGTGACTAATGAAGGAGACTTTCTTCACTTTGAGCTGCAACTTTTGTTCATTGAACATCAGTTGACTCTCCCTACATCTGCTCATCAGGGCTTGCAGTTTCTGGTCTTACTCTGCCCCCTCCTCTGCTGTCGTTTCTCCCAGACCATTATGTCATCAGTTGTGGTCTCTACCTTGCTGAGACCCTTCAGTACAACTGCCCCTATAGGTACACTGAAATTCCTCAGGTGCTATGCTGATTCCAAATGGAGCTCTTTCCCATTGGCACTCCGAGGAATGTGGAGTGGTCGGGTCCAAGCTCACCTCATCAACTCAAAATGCCTGAACTCACTCTTTCAAATTTTTGCACTTTCCAGGTCAGGCAAGATAAGTTCTGTCATTTTAAGGTAGGGTCGTTGCTCTTCTCCAGAGCTCCATTAAAATGTCTTGGGCTGACTCCAGTTCACAGCTTTCCAGGGGGGTTCGTGTATCTTCTTGGTGGGTGGCAAAGTGCTTGTAATGCATCCAATTCACTTCCCATGGTGTCTTTATGAGGTTTTTATGGCACAGTATGACCGTCTATCCTTGTATGGCCATTGTCTCCCCACACTTACCCACTGTTACAATGGGCTGTCTTCTAACTGGTGTGCAAGAATCCAACGCAGGGATTTAACAAATGACAACAGACCAGAGTTTCCTTTACCATGATGAGCCATCTTTACTTAATGTAATGGCTGATACTACTATACTCTCTTTATGAACCTAACCCTGCACACTCACAGCTTCACTGTGGTCAATACACCAACAATCCGATGGTGTACAACTTCTGGTGACTGACCAGGTCACCCTTCCTGACCACAGACCTTGTTTCAATGGTCAACTCACTGATGTCTTTTGCTGATTGACCAAATCACCCGCCCCGGCTGCAGTGAGTGTGTTGCTGAGGGACTATGGCCTTAAGGTCAAATTTTGCTGGCTGCTCCCTCCCCAACTTCCTCATTGTTCTCCAGCAAAGTTCCTCCACTATTCTTCCTTGGCCCTGAGTATGCAGGAATTGGGTTCATACTGCCACACCCTTGTCCATGTTGTATTTTGTGTCAGCCTTGCATTTGCCCTTTTAATTGGTCGATTCATCTACCATTCCATTCCACTCCAGATAAGAAAATACTTCAGGTGACTCTTTGTGTCTGTTGGTACACAACTGATTTTGTTCCCCATCTTGCTGCTTCTTCATCCTATCTATTGTAAGTCCTTGAGTTAACCAATCCATTATCATTGAGGAAATGCCTTTCTGCTGGAAGATTGGCCTTTATCACGCAATGGTGTTTTGAAGAGAACAAGTCTGGGTTTATCAGCATTTTGAAGAGGATTTTATCACTGCAGAAGTTCTGAACATTAACATTTCCACAGAACTTTAGCGATGAATCCAGACATGCTGGAACCAAGGTTGTTATTCTTCCATAAATTTCAGAATCATATGGATAGTCAAACCACAGGGGTTCAGCGAAGAGGAGAGATGGTTAATGTTCATCAGGTATCTCCTTCCTTTTACAGCTTGTTCATTAGATGCCCACTACAGAGACGACTTGGTTCTTTGCAGAGCACTGGATTATTAGGTCTGTTCATTTTTTGTGTCTCGGTTTGTGGGCCACAAAACTACTTTAATCATTAGCCACCTGGCCCCTTTAACATAGGCATAGATAAATACACACATGTTGTAGGTACGGCTACACTTTTCAGGTCCATGAGATATAATAACATCTTCACATTCATTTGCTTGGATTTATCTTTTATAGACAGTTCAATATACAGTATAGTGGAAGGGTTTCCCTCCATTCTTTACACTAGGCTGGAAATACTGTGGCTTAGACATCTTTCAATTCCCTTGTGTGACACCTCTTGAATCATTTAGCTCGCAGTGTCTAATTTACATCCACATGTTACCTCAAATGGGAGGGATCCTTCTGATGTTTGATTTTCAAATTCAGGCATAACATCTCAGTTTCATAGTTTAATAAGCAGCACTTCTGACATCATTAATATCAGTTTCTTGAGATGCTGGAGGAAGGACAGCAAGTTAGGCTTACAAAGTGCTTTATTAAACAAATTTGCAGAGGGAGAGACAGGAGTGGCGGTGGGGGCAGGAGATGGAATTCCCTTTCTTGCAGCGTGTATTATCAGACAGATAAACTTAATCCTGCTCATTCACCTCTAGCACCCTAACAACACATACATAGAGGGCAGTTGATTGTATGGTACGGCTCTCATTGGAATACACATTTACTATTACATAAACTGCTTATGTTACAGAATCTTTATCCATCATTATATCAGGCCATAGATTTCCAATCCTAATATGATATGATAAGATATTTATTTATTAGTCATATGTACATCGAAACACACAGTGAAATGCATCTTTTTGCATTACTGAGAATGTGCTGGGGGCAGCCCACAAGTGTTGCCATGCTTCCAGCGCCAACATAGCATGCCCACAGCTCCTAAGCTGTATGTCTTTGGAATGTGGAAGGAAACCCACACAAACATGGGGAGAACATACAAACTCCTTACAGGCAGCAGCGGAATTGAACCGGGGTCGCTGGTGCTGTAATTGTGTCGCGCCAACTGCTACACTACCATGCAATAACCAGTGCAAACAAATGGGAAGGGTCATGGTGAGCAAGCAAAACATGATCCATGTCATTACTGTGGGTTTTGGCCTGGGAGGCAATGCTGACCTTGGTTTTTTGGAGTGTATTTGCAGCCCTTGTTAGTCAGTCAGCTCTATCATGCATTGTTCCCTTGCCTGACACCAGACTTCTGACGCAGGCTTTCTATTCTGAGCTCTGTCTCAGGAAGGCATTACCAGATGGACAGGAAAAAGATTCAAGGATGTTGTCAAAGCCTCTTTGGAAAAGTGCAACTTCCCCACTGACTCCTGGGAATCCCTAGCCCAGGATTGTTCAAAGTGGAGAGCAGCATTCAAGTTGGCAGTGAGAGCCTTGCACCCACGCATCGAGAGCGCAAAGATGTCCAAGGTAAATGGTGAAATAAGTGCAAAATGTCACAAATTCCCCATCTCCTGCCCCATCCATGCTCGAGTCTGCATGTCCCACATTAGCCCAAGGGTGTCCCAGCTAAAACATCAGGTGTTTCTCTAACCACAGATGCTGCCTGAGCCGCCGAATGTTTCCAGCATTTTCTGCTTTCACTTCAGATTTCCGGCACCTGCACCTTTTATGATTGTCACATTGGCCTCATCAGTTATTTGTGAACCTCCTTGATAAAATGCAACATCCTCATTGACTCCTGGGAATCCCTGAATCAAGTAGAAGAGGAGTGTTCATGTTGACAAATGAAAACCTTAAGTCCATGTAACAGTGGAAAGAGCACATCTCCTCCCAATTTACCCACCCTGCAGCCTCATCAGGCACTACTGCCCTATCTGTGCTAGAGTCTTCAGGTTCAGTATTGGCCTAATCAGTCACCTCAGGGCCAACGGAACTGGAGAAGAAACAAATTATCTTTGACCCAGTGGAGTCATCTAAGAAGAAGTTACTTATTACTTATGCATTGTCATCTACAGGCCTGGTTATTTTTATTGTTGCACAGTGCTACCTGGTGTCTAAAGTATTGTGGGGCCTAGTGCAGGCTTTGATACTAAGAGTCCTTTTTAATGAAAAGTCACAGCACACCAACATCACAGCTTTATCTGCTGCCAATGTTATGCAAGCCATTTTTAAAAAAATACTTTCACTAAACCTGCAATTGAATTGGAAGGTACTCCCTGATTTTTCTGGTTTCTGTTGCAAGCTTCCTTGTTCATCTTAGAAGGAGAGCGAAAGCTTATGGCTCTTAGAAAAGATTCTTCAAATAGTGGGCCTTCGATATTTCCTGCAGAAAGTGAAAGGGAGTGAAATCAGGAAGGGCAAATCTTGAACCAAGTGAAGATTTGTGAACAAGAGAGACAAAAGGGTAAAAAAAATGCAGGAAATCTGAAATGAAAACAGAAAATGCTGGTAACACTCAGCAGATCACACAGCATCTAGAGAAAGAGAAACAAAGCTAACATTTCAGAAAGGTTCTGATGAAGGGCCACTGCCCTTAAGCGTTCACTCTGTTCTCCTTCCATAGAAGCCACCTGACCTTCTGAGTATATCTTACACTTTTTGTTTCAATGGGACTAGACAAGTTGGTAGATGGAGGAAAGACAAACCAACAAGAGATTAGTACTTGTGCTGCTGCATAAAAGAGTATATGTGCTGTGAGTAACGGGACCTGCAATGTGGCCATGTGCTGGGTAGTGAAGAGTAGACGGAGGGTTGTTGAGAATGAATCAAAGGGACAGTTAGTGCATATTATTGATCAAAATCAAAAAATGAAAAGTTTGCCATTCTTGTGAGGTAGTTGAAATGCTCCCCACAACGAGTCCAGATAATGGGGATTGTGGCATATGTAATACTGGCTGTAAACAATAATTGTTGCTCTAGGGCTGTTGTCCCTTTAAAGGTTGTGATTGCCTGCTCTCTGGGCTGTACCTACATGTACAGACATTCCAGAGGCAGTCTATGGTTCTGTCAATATTCATATCAATGTTTTTAATCGTTAGTTTTGAAATTGCTGGGTGTTTTCCTATCATCAATACTGTGTTTATGATCTTTAAAATGTGCTTCTTGTTTTTCCTCATCCTCCTCAATGTTATATAGACCTTCCTTCTGTGCTTTTCTTATGCAACTGTTTCCCTTCAGTTGGACGCTGTTGGAGTGCAAATACCTTGGCACTCTCTATGTAGTCCTACTTGGAGAGGTTATGTCCCCTTGCGCTCCAGAACTAAAACACTGCTGCTCTGAACTAATGAACTTGTGCTAAATGATTCCCAATGCAACAGTAGAAGGACATCTCACCTGTTTGTCATGTCTCTTGTAATCGTATTGGAACTCCCGCCATTGATTCTGGTCTTTATACACTAACATCCTGTGCCAAAAGAAATTCTTTTCTATTTTTGGAGGCAATTTCCGTAAGTAAGGCATGTCCGTTTTTGTGTTTGATCCAGGATGTTTCATAAATTGGGCTGGATGTGTTTATCAGTTAATCCACACACTGATGTTCCACGGTGCATCCTCCAAGAATAGACTGAGGTTGGAGACACAAGACTGAGATGGCAATGCCATAACTAAATCGACTCTCCTTACATTTGATTATGGACCCCAAGCTTATAACTCACTGCAATTTCTATCAATGCTCCGTTGAAATAGTTCTGTCACTTTTCTACTGATTTGTTAAATGGACATCAATCACCCAACCTTTTGTAAGTATCTAGTGCTGCTTCAACCAGCAGGGCTGCCTTCTTGCATTCACATTTTCTGCCCTTCATTACTGTGGAGTTTTCAAATGAAACTGGTCTGGGAATTGATGGCCATTTTGCATTGCCTTCCTCTTCAACAGTTATTAGGCTTACCTTCAATCTGCAAGTACTTTTGTAGGTTCTACCTTTATCTTCATGTTCAATCCTGCTCCTCAACCTTGTCACAATTAGTCTGATCTTCTCAGAATCACCCTGCCAACATAACCATATAGTCACACATGTCCTCAACAACTTTGTCACTTATAGATGACTGTGATTCTTTATCAGTCTATCCTTGTTGCCAATGTAGAGTATATATTCTTAATGGTTTCTTAACCTCTAACAATATCCATTGCAGAGTCTACAGACTGATACACGCGAGGCGCGACTCAAGTAGTCATTTAGTCAAGGACGCTTCACATATTATGTCCAGAATTTTCCACACACATTGTTGCAGCCCTGGGAGCAGTTAGTCACATGACATAATCCTTAAAGGGATACCACCCTTCAAGCAACAGTTATAGTTCAAAGTTAATATTACATAGCACTACAGGAGTGAAAGCCTCAAGCAGAGAACCTCATCATCCTCCCTCCATGCAGCACAGGTATGGATATTGGGTATCCTCCTGGCACTGGAGAAGAAATCCCTCTTCTCTTGACCTCTTCCAGCAGGACCACAGATGCCTGGAGACTCACCGCAACAGTTCCAAACAATGAAAACTTGTGGATTCCTGCAGAAGGGACCTGCACCTTGCTATAACAAGGACAAAAGAGACTGCAGATGCTGGAATCTGGAGCAAAAATCAAACTGCTGGGGGAAATCAGTGGGTCAGGCAGCATCTGTAGAGGGAAATGGATGGATGACATTTCAGATCGAGACCCTTCATCTGGAGATGATACCTGTCTCACTGAGTTCCTCAGATCTTTCCAAGCTCAAATAGTTCTTCATCTGATCCACCATCCACCAGAAAATGCACTCATCAATCAGACAGGTTTCCTGGAGGGAGGTCTGCATTTTGTGTTGGAAACTTGTCGGTGAGAACCTGAGGAGAACAGAGAGCTCAGAAAGAGCCCCAGGGCATTAATTAATTAAAGCAGCTATTTGTCATAATCTTATCCATGAGAGACAAGCTATCCAAGCAGTTGCTATGAATGCTGTTTAATGTATTACTCACCCAACAACTACACAGTATGTTTACATAAATGAATGCATTCAATTACTCTCTGAGCTGGGACCTCCAGTGCTTCAGCTATCTTATTCTTTCATGTGGACATCACTTGTAAGGCCAACAAGTTATGCCCAATTTTTGAGCGGCCTTTCTTAACTGTTATCGTCTTTCTGGTGAAGTCACCCTCACGATGCTGTTATGCAGTGAGTTCCAGGACTTTGGGACAGTGAGTGGCAGTATATTTCCAGGCTGGGATGGTGTGTGACTTGGAGGGGAATCTGCAGCTGGCGTCAGCCGTCCTTGAGCTTCTCGTGAATTTCTGAGCTGCTGTCACGGGAGCCTCAACAAAATCATTGTGTAGATGGCCCACACTGCAGCCACAGTACGTCAGTGGTGGAAAGAATGAGTATTTAAAGTGGTGGAGGGTTCCACTCAAGCAGGCTGCTTTGTCCTGGCTGGTGTTGATCCTCTTTATTCTAGCTGGAGCCACATCATGTGAAGTGTTTACACAGCAGGGTTAGTTATGATTATATCACTCTCTGATGCTGTTGTTTACTGGGAAAAGGCAGCCTCATGTTCACATTAAACAAAAAACAACTAGAAAGCCTGGAAATCACTCTGATTTCTTGTAGTGCATTCCCAAGAGAGTCAATGACGTGGGTGATGAGTTCTAGCTAAACAGTATCATCATATTGATGTCATTGATAATTGCAGACCCAGGCTTGACAATTAACCATTGACCATTGGGACTAATGACGTCTTTGAAAAAGTCATTGCTGACCTGTTGGATGTTTTGATTCCACCTCAGAATTGTCCCATTCACCAAGGTGACTTCCCGCACTTAGCTGGCATCTTTGTATCTAAAACACATAACCCAACGTTTTGGAATCCCCTATAGAATTTTATGCAAACATTGGTCAGTATTCACTCATCTGAACATCAGTCTTTATTCCCGAACCACTCACACTAAACTCCTAGAAAACACCATCCCGTTTACCCATCATCCCCAGCCTTATTGAACAATATGAGCTCCTAATTAAGTGACCTGTTGATTTTAAAGTTCTCATTCTTGTTTTCAAATCCCTCCATCCCTCTCTATCACTGTAATCAAATCCAGTCCTATAACCATCTGAGAAACCACTCTCTTCTGATTCTGGCTTCTTGACCATTCCCAGATTAACTATTCATGGATGTCCTGTCACCTCCCAGGGTCCTAAACTCTGGAAGTCCCTTCCTGAACTTTCCTGCCTCACTACCTCTCTTTCGTCACTCCTTCAAACCAATCTCTTTGACCAAGCTTTCAGGCACCTGCTCTAATGTGACTCATCCTTGATTTTCCTGTGAAGTGTCTTGGGATGTTTTCACTCTTCTAAAGGTAGTATACAATGGAAAGTGTTGCTGTTGATGCAACAGAAAAGCACATACCTGTTGAAGTAACAAATCAGTACACAATGACATTCAGCAAACTCAGGTGCGTTCAGAAGGCAAAAAGAATATGTGCATATTATATTTTAGAGTGTTTGCTAATAACACTGTGTCACCCAAGAAGTCGGAGGCTCCCTCACTGCGAACAGTAAATTACAGAGCTGGCCTTGAGACTTGAGATTGACATTAGTAAACAAACTTATTTACAGAGAAATCAGGGTAACAGCAGAAACTATAACAACTTATCCAAATAAAACATATAAATTCTGCAGAAAAGCTTTGTATATAACACCAATTCCTGTCACTTACAGCAAAATGACCAACGGATTTCCTTGACATGTGAATTACCCAACCTTCCTCACTTTGTCTTTGGATTGTCATTTATTTTAAACAGTGCAGAAGAAAGCAAAGGATGAACAAGTTAATTCCCATTTAACATCTTGTCCGGGCCCAACATCGGAACAGCCATTTTAACCAAGAATCTCAAAGACTTGAATCTATTGTGTGGAGATTTGAACTTGGTTGTTGTCGTGCTCCAGAACCCCATGGAAGGCCAAAAGCAGCAGTGGATACTGTGGCAATAAGGAAAAAATGGAAGGAAGCTAAAAATATCACAAGTACTGATAAAAAAGTGAACAAGAAATTCAAGAGATATTTGACTCTTCATGATATTACATCAAGGAGGAGGTACAGGAGCCTGAAGGCCCACAATCAACATTTCAGGAACAGCTTCTTCCCTTCCACCATCAGATTTCTGAATGGTCCATTAACCCATGAACGCTACCTCATTATTCTTCTTTTGCTCTATTTATTTGGTTTTGTAATTTATAGTAATTTTTATGTCTTTATGTTTTGCACTGTACTGCTGCCACAAAACAACTTTTACAACATATGTCAGTGATAATAAACCTGATTCTGATACTTAGACTAATTGGCCAATGGCTCTTCCAGGCAAGTTACTAGGTGACTTCGATAATACCCAAAACCACTCATGAAACTGTGTTTTCCAAAGAATAATACGGAGTGTGGGAGTGGTGAAAAGGTTTTTTGACACTGAAATGTCACTTACTTTTCTTCTGCCTGGCTTTGGAGAGGGTGCAGAAGAAGTTTACCAGGATACTGCCTGGATTAGGAGGCATGTACTATGAGGCTAGACAAATTTAGGTTGTTTTCTCTGGAGCAGCAGAGACTGAGGTAAGACCTGATAGAAGTTTATAAGGTTATGGGAGGCATAGGTAGACAGCTGGTAATGCAAAAAGACACATTTCACTGTGTGTTTCGATGTACGTGACTAATAGATATCTCATCTTTAAAAATATTTGTTTCCTAGGGTCAAAATGTCTAACACTAGAGGGCATGCATTTAAGGTGAGGGGGTGCAAGTTCAAAGGAGATGTGTGAGGCAAGGTTTTTTTTACACAGAGAGTGGTGGGTGCCTGGAATGCACTGCTATGGGTGATGGTGGAGACAAATACGATAGAGGGGTTTAAGAGGCTTTTAGATAGGCACATGAATGTGCAGAGAATGGAGGGATATAGACATCATGTAGGCAGAAGGGATGCATTTAGTTAGGCATTTAATTACTAGTTTAATTAGTTTGGTTCAACATCATGGGCTGGAAGTCCTGTTCCTGTGCTGTACTGTTCTATGTTCTGTATGATATTTCACAGTTCTTTGTCTGCCAGCTGTGGTTCTAAGCTTCAGAGGTAAAGTGAAATTCCTTTCCATTGTCAGTCAGCTTTCAAACCAGCAGCCATTATCTTATCTTCAAATGAGCAGAGGGTTTGGCGAGGGGTAGTAGAGGTAGAAGATTACACCTTTCAGAGGAGAGGGAGAATGAGAAAGAAAGAAGGATATGCATTTTTAGAGCACTTTATCAGATGTTCCAAAGTGCTTTAAGCCAATGAAGTACCTTTTATAAAGTGGTAGTCACTGTTGCAACATGGCAAATATGATGATTAATTTAGGCACAGTAATTCACAAGAAAAAGCAATGTAATGTTGACAAACTGTTTTAGTTATTTTAGTGAGGGGTTAACAGGATTCCTTTATTCTTCAGAATGTTGCTATGGGATCTGTTATGCTCACCTGAAAGGTCAGACCCATGTTTAACATTATATTGAAATGAGGGGATCTCTGATATTTCTGTATTCCCTCAGCACATTGGTAAAGCAATCAGTATGAACAAAGTATAAAAGATCTTTGAACTTCCATTTTGTGTAGTTGAGGGACAATTTGGGACGGCCCCTTCCCAATAGTCATTAAGCACAAGAAGGATACTTTATATGCTGTGTATAATATGCAACTAAAGGAACCTCTTCAAAAGAGCTCAAATTTTAAATCTTGCATGCACTTTTAGTTAAGAGCAATTTAATGAGCACCTGAGAGTGGGCAGCACTTTGCATGTGGCCTTTATGTTAAAGTGAGATGCTGGAAACCCACAATAAAGCAGAAAGTATGTGTCACTCTCAGTAGGATCTATGGAGGGAGGAAAACAGATTGAATATCTCAGTTCAATTACCTTTCAGAAGAGTTTAACTTTTCATCCCAAGGAGGGCATCTCTGACAGTGCAGCATTCTCTCCACCTGGCACTGAACTACACCCTGTTTTGACTTGGCTTTTTAGGATGGTGTGCCTGTGAGATTTCAGTGCTGGTAGTGAGAAGTATAACATTATCTGTGTGTGAGGGGGAGAGAGAGAGAGAGACAGAG
>JARFYF010000002.1:31012397-31032350 GCA_030265395.1 Rhina ancylostomus
CAAGTACACGGTGGAGCTCTTTCGGCAGAGTCACTTCAGCCCTCAATTCAGGACTATGATCCAGGAGACTCTGCTCGACAGGGCCCAGCAGAACGCCCTTCAAGGAGACAGGAATCTCAACTGGTGCAGAGAGGTCAAGAAACTTGTCCCTTTGAAAACAAACGGTGAGATTGAAAACGCTTTCTAATCTGTGCTTACTATAACATTATTTTTGTAAATGCTTTCATTTACAGGAACATTACCTTCTATTGCATATTATCTTTTAGACTATTAACTTAGAGGAAGTATATGTGCTTTCTAACTTATGGTTTGTTGTTTTTATTGGATAAACGTCCCCAATGCGGAATGAAAGTGAGTTAAATCCCCACTACTCCAGGGGAATAAAGAATTGGTATTTTTTTTGTTATTAAAAATCAGAGATGTGGTGTAGTGAGAATATAAGTCATTGTGTTCAGTTGAAATGGGCTGATAGATTTTTTGGATATTTAAGGGAATCAAGAGTTATGGAGATAGTTCAGGAAAATGGAGTTGAGGTAGAATATCAGCCATGACGTCGATGGATGGTGGAGAAGGCTCCAAAGGCCGAATGGCTTACTCCCGCTCCTAGAGCTTATGTTTTTGTGTCCTTCTTTTGTTTGGTTATTACAAGTAACATCTAAAGAAGGAACAATAAATAGTGTTTTTTTAAATCTGTTTAGTTTGTTAGTTTTTTCAATGAACAAATAGTTGGTATGATGTTTTCATTTCTCAGTCAAAATCTCATGATATATTTCCAATGTGGGCATACTTTGTGGTAAATAGTATTTTGACTTTTCATAGAAATAAGCAGACAAGTTGGTTTAGATTCAAATATTGGACCACTTTATAAGTTTGCTTCATATTGGTACAATGAAATTTGTTTTCATCCTTCTGCCTGATTGAAGTAAAATCCATAATATGTGTAGTTTTCAGTTTTGCTTTTGTTTGAACATGTTATTGCAAAATCTTAGGTCTCATTTTTAAGCAAATATACAAGATAGGAAACTGCTCAATACTGAATTGTTTCATTAAAATGCCTGGGGATTATTAGATATGGGTTACTAAAAGCTGATGATATAATTTGAAAGTTCCTTGGGACAATGAAGTTTACACTTCTATATTCCCTTTCTTAATTTGGTGTTAAAATTCAGGAGAGCTCCTGAATCTTCAGAAGCACATTGTTCTCCAATTATGCACAAGTGGTTGGATAACCATTGCTACATGATGCAGTTTTTGAAAATTTGAAGTTATCTTGAAACTGTCTAGGGCTAACTTTTTACAGTTTCATTTTCAGTTTATACAGCTAAGCAATAAAACATTTAAATAACTGAATAGGTTAACACGCACTGCAAGAAAAATATTTGTTTAAAAGAATGTACATATTTATATCTGGAATGTGCAGACAATATTCTTTACAAATTAGTGTTTACTTTTTATTCATGGTATTTGCTAACATGGTAAGCACATATATCTACATTCAGAAATTTAGGTATTTTTGGTGATTCAATGCTGACGTGTCTGGGGATGTGAAAATATAGTAAATGGGGAAGAGTGTAGGTGGCTATTAAAATTAAAACTTCCCCTAAAAGTCCCAACTGCGATTGGTTGTATCAAATTTGACTTGTGTAATGCATAAACATTCCAAGTACCCAAACTCCCCAACCACACCCACTTGGAAATTCCACTGCATAAAATAGGGTTCAGATAGCCATACATTACTAAAGAGTAATGGTGACTGACAACATATAATAGTCAAAGTGCTACTCATTTGGAAATTCCATAGATTACACGGGAATTTTACATGGCCCATTCTTAAAAAGGAAGTCTAAACACTGAACTCTGTGCATTCCCTAGCTGATTCATTTTGCTGCCCTTTATGAAAAGATTCATGTGTATGTGGGGTAAATTTGGTTACAATACTTGACTGAGTTTTATTATTCCTTTCTCTTTCTTCCCCTCTTTCTAACTCCGCCCCACAAAAAAATTACAGATGATTCATTCAGGAAAGTTAATGTAAAAAGTACAGGTTTTGCATGTAGGCCATTGCAGACAGAATTCTGAGTCTCTGTGCAAACTGCTGCACGTGTTTTTGAAGTCATATGTTTTCAGAAAATCATTCAGCAAGCTTAACAGTTCTTAGCATTGTATGCTCGATTAAAAGCTCTACTGTGCTTTTATGTTTTGTTCATGCAGTACAGGCTTTATTGTTGAATACATCAATGCATTTCATAGAATCATAGTTCAATGCTTAGAAAGAGGCCATTTGGCCTATCATCTTTGTATCATCTCTCTACCAGAGCAATTCATTAGATCCCCCACCCTCTCCAGCCTATTCTCCACAACCTTGCACATTTCTTTCCAACAAATATTAATTCAATTCCTTTTTGAAGGCCAGAGTGGAACCTGCTTCCAGTACATCTTCAGGCAGTGCATTTCAGAATCCAATCACATGCCATGTAAAGAAACCTTTTGCCTCGCGTACTCTTAATTTTCTTCCCCCTTTATTTTCTATCTGTAACTTCTGTTCCTGAACACCTCCACCAATGGGAACCATTTCCCGATATCCATTGTGTCCAGGTCCTTCCTTGCTTTATATGATCCTATCAAACCTCCCCGCAGCCTTCCCTTGAAGGAAACAGCCCCAGCCCTTTTGATCTGTCCTTATTGCTCTCATCTTTCATTCTAAGACCCTTGCTGGTAAATCATTTCTGGGCTTTCTCTAATGCCTTCACATTCTTCTGATGCTATGGTGACCAGTAGTGAACACATTACTCCAGTTGAAGCAAGACCAGTGTTATAACGATTTAGCATAACTTCCCTACCTTTAAATTCTATACTTCTGTTGATAAAACCCAGAATTTATATGCCTTACTATCCACTTTCTCAACCTTCCCTGCCAGTTTTAATCATCTGTGCACTCATACCCCCAGGTCTCTCTGTTCCTGTACCCCTTTTAGAACCATATCCTTTATTCCATGTCATCTCTCCTCATTCCTCCTACCAAAGTGCATCACCTCACATTTCTGTGCATTAAACTTCATCTGCTGTATTTTAGGCCATTATACCCTGCAGCAATCTATCATATTCATCTCTTAGTTCACAATACTGCCAGGAATTGTGTCATTTGCCAATTTAGAAGTTAGGACTTGCATCCTCAGATACAGATAGAGCCATGGCTTTTTTCTAACACTGATCCCCAGGGACCGCCGCTCCCTGCAGTCTGAAAAACCACCATTCATTATGTTCCTGTATTGTCTTAGCCAACTTCAGATCCATGCTGTTATTATTCCTTTTATGCTTCAGTTTTGTTGATCAACCAATTATATGGTTCCTTATCAAAAGCATTCTGGAAGAAAAAATATTCTGCATCGCCTGCATTGCCCTCATCTGTTAGATCATCAAAAAAGTTCTATTGAATTGGTTAAACTTGATTTGCTCTTAGCAACTTCGTCCTGACTCACCTTAATTAATCCCTCCATGTGACTGTTAATCCTATCCCAGGCCAATGTTTCTAAAATCTTTCTCACCACTAAGGTTAAACTAACTGGCCTGTGAGGTTAAACTGACTGGCCTGTGGTTACTGAGCTTATTCTTACTCTTGTATTTGAACAAAGGAATAACATTTTCGACACTCCAGCCCTCGGGCACCATCCTCATATCCAAAGGACATTAGAAGATTATGGTCAGTAATCCATGATATCCTCCAACATTTCCCTCAGATGCAACCCATCCCACCCTGGTGACTGACTTTAAGTTCTGCTAACTATTCTGATAGCTCAGTGTAATCAATTTGTAATGTCAACTATCTTTTTTACAATGTGGGAGAAGCTTCTTTCCTCAGGGAGACGGATATAAAATACTGATTTTAATACCTTAACAGTGCTCTCAGCATCTATGTACATTCCCATTTTTATCCTAAGGGTCCCCTCTCCTCTGTGTACAGTGCTTTTACTACTCATATGTCTATTGAACATGTTCAGATTCTCACTTGTGTTCTGATAATCTTTTGTCATTCACTCTCTTTGCCATTTTTATTTAAATTTTTATTTTCCCTCTTTTTTTTCTTGTAATCAGCATGCTTCTTGCTGGGATTTACATCCCAGTATTTGTCATAAGCACTCTTATTTTTGGATTATCTTATTTCTTTGGACACTCTTATTTCTTGCATGATCCAAAGAGCTCCGTTTGTTCTTCCTTTGACCCACATGGGAATGTGCTTCAACTGCACCTGAACCATCTCTTCCTTAATTTCATAAAGGCAATTACTAAGATTTTAAACACACATTGAAAATTAGTGTGGTAGCTTGTATACCTCAATATGGACCAGATTAATTAACATTTGATATTGAATACTTCCCCACACTTCAGTTCTTTTGGACACACCTCAATGACTTTGAGTCCTTCATGCTCTATGTGTGAATTTATTACACAAGTACTACACAAAGCACATTCTCAATCATTCACCACTTTTGTAATTTCTTTGTTATATTTTGTCTGGCTTTTTATTTAAAGAGAGTTTGGACAAAATTTTGTCTTTTTGATGTTTCCGATGCTTTAATAAGGGGGAATCATTGTTCATGTATCATAAACTGAAATAGCACCAATTTGGTTGGATAATCAACTGTCTGTGTTTTTTGTTCAAATCAAAAAAGAACTGGAGTAAACTTGAGTTTACTTTTGAAATCCAATCAATGTTGTGAGTAGGGGAAAAAAGCTGCTGGTTTGTACCCAAGATGCTATAACTAGAAAATGAATGAATGATCATATGGTCAGGATTTATTAGCTGAGAGAGAACTGTTGGCAAAAACATGGGGAAAATCTCACACTCCTCAAAAAATTCCATGGAATCTTTAAATGTCACATCTGAAAGCGTCATAGCAAAACGTCTTCACTGCTGCATTGAAGTGCTGAGCTTATGTGCTTAAGAGTGTAGTGAGGCTTTAGTCCAGAGTCTCTCAACATGGGCAAAAGTGCTGATAACCAAAATGCCAATTGGGCTTTTGTAATTAATGGTTCACAAAACCCCAAGTACTAAATGCTTTATGTCTCGAATAGCAAAATTGTAAGAAATTTCACTGCACTAATTTGTTTCAATTAATTGGCTGACATTAATTCTGGTTTCTGATTGTATGTTGTATTTGTCAATAGAGAACCTGTTATTAAGGATTGGTGTTGTGTCAGCAGAGGTTGATGAATGCTGGAAATGCTCAGCAGGTTAGGCAGCATCAGTGAAGGGGAAGGAGTTGATGTTTCAGGACAGTGACCCTTCTGATGGGCTTTATGTACACACTCCAGCAATAAGCACAGATCAGATGAAGCTTATTTTCCACTTCACACTTCTCTTGGAATATGAGTGACGTGATCAAGGCTGGTGTTTATTGCTTTTCATATTTGTTTTGCAAAGATGGTTATGAGGGTTTCTTAAACCTTAAGGTATTCCTTCAATGGTATTAGATGTACAGTTCCAGATTTCTGACCCTAGGAATGGGATAATCAAATTATGATGCTGTATGACTTGGAAGTAAGCGTATTCAGACAGCATTGCTGTATTGTACCCAATGGCAGGTGAGGTAGATGTAGTCAAAGTAACTATCTCAAGTTACTATATTACATTATAGACTTACTGTGGCAATAGTATTTTGGTAGAATTGAATTTGAGTTCACTGGCATAGGCATGGGTTAAACTTGATGAATATTCTGTCACACATGTGCCTTAACCATCGTGAATGGCAAGGTGGCTTTGAAGGATCATGGGGTGAGTCATCCATTGTATAATAGTCCATCTCCCTCCTCTTTTAGCCCTCATGGATATTCCTGATCCAGTTTAATGCCTAGTCAGTGGTAGTCTCCAGCATATTGATGGTGAGGGAGTGGATAGGCTCAGCAGAGTTAATACCATGAAAGATCATGGGGAAACAGCCAGGTTTTCTTAATAGCATCATTAATAAGACATCCTAAGATATTTCACAGTATCGACACCAGACAAAAATATGACACTTGTGTGTTGTGAATGTAGGTTCCCCTAGGGCATCCTCCATCCATTTTCTGGGCTCATGGGCACCATGGAATGCCCTTTCTGTAGCAGTCGAGAACCTGTGGGCATTTTTCTCTACCCTGGCCCACCAGCTGTATGTTTTTGTAAATAAATTGTTACCAACAAGTAAAATTTTATGACTGCACTTACTAATTTTTCCAAAAGATATAAATTACACATGAGTGTATTATTATAAAGTTGGATTATTTAGTTTAGACTGTGACATTTTCAATTTTGCAGTTTTCATTAACAGTCTTTGGATTATCTTACCAATGGTACAACAGTACCACCAGCAGTAATAAATTACGTTGACTCTCCTGTCTTTCTGCTTTGAGCCACTGATTTTGCCAAGGGGTGGATGATCAGAGTAGTCTGAAGGAGATAGGACAGCGAGAGATGCACTTGTTTTCTTTTGGCTTTATTTTCTCAAAATGGATTTTTCACCTCATCTATAGCCATCTTAATGAATGATCTGGCAACTGGTAGCACTATAGGAAATATCCTTCATGTTTAAAAGTGGGAAATTTCTTGGAACTCATAATGTTGCATGTCACTATTATCCTGTAGTCAAATTTGTAACTTCAGATGAAATCTATGGCTTTTGTATTATTGCTGACAGTTATAATTACAACAGTGAAATTATTTAAGTTTCCATGTGGGTGAAACAACAGTTCTCTTGTGTGGCTCATATGAAAATGAAAAGCCAATTTTTTTTGAAAGTCTGCTCTGGTATTTAGCAAAACTTGCCTGCTGTACCTAGAAACTGCATTACCTTTAGCAAAGTGAAATGGAGCAATCTTTTAATTTCAAGACCTATTTTTGAATTCTTTCCCTTTCTGTTTCTGTGACAGGTGACGGGAACTGCCTGCTGCATGCCACATCCCAGTTCATGTGGGGAATTCAGGACATTGACCTCACCCTTCGCAAGACGCTCTGGGAAGCTCTAACAGAAACGGACACCAGAAACTTCAAATTACGCTGGCAGGTTGAATCTGTCCGCTTGCAAGAGTTTGAGGCCACAGGCCTTCGTTATGACACCAAGGTGAGTAGGCTGGGACTTTAAGTATTTGATGGTTATGCATTTGATGTTGGGTGGAATATTAATGAAAATAGTTGCAATACACAGCAACTGAGCAATCAGTACCTTGATATTACATGGAATAATGTCTGTACCTTTTTATGATGCTCCTTTGATATCTGTTGGGCCAGAATCACTGAAGATACATTTAATGAGTTGGGCAACAGCCATTGTGGTGGTCTTGCTCCATGTCATATCTGACATAACACTTTTCTTCTGTAGAACTGGGATGAAGAATGGAAAAAAGTAGTTAAAATGGCATCTGTAACATCAAATTCAGACCAACTTGGACTGTCATATGATTCCCTGGAGGAAATCCACATATTTGTACTTGCCAATATTCTTAGAAGACCGATCATTGTCATTGCAGGTGAGTATTGAATGGAAGTTTAAAAATTGCCTTAGAAATTATTTGTATAAGTAAATCATAATGGTCTTTGGAAATATGGAGACAGTAGGAGCACTGTTATGTAATTTGGAGGTCTGGACTAATGATCTGGAGATGTTTGTTGAAATCCCACCATGGTGCCTGGGAAATTTAATTTTGGTTAATTAAGCAAATTCAGAATTAAAATAGTGGTATCAGTGATGGTTAGTATGAAATTATTCCATTGCTTTTAGAGAAGGAAATCTACTGTTCTTCCTAGTCTGGCCTTCATGTCATACCAGAGCTACAGCAATGTGGCGAGTACTTAACTATCCTGAAGTGGCTGAGCAAACCATTCAGGTGGAGGATACTTAGTGATGGGCAATAAAAGCTGTTCTTGCTAGGGCACTGTTAAGCAAAGTAAATTTCAATGCCACTTGATCCTTCATTCAATATGAATGTTCTTTCCATCTCTGAAGATCAGTACTGGACAGGTTGCTGTGTTAACTAATTGTGTTTACACAGTGGTCTGTTCTCCATTTTCAACAGCAGCCTTTAAGAGACAATAAATTAACATTGTTGCAGCAGCCAAAGTATTTGGTTTATATGTTGTTTGTACTGAGCCTGGATCCAAAGTTACCATTCTGACAATGACTTAAGTATTTTTTGATGTTTACATTGTTGTTTAAAGCAAGCAGGCATTTGGTAGTCTTTAGTTGTGTTATTTCCACACAAACAGCAGACACAAATGTCAGAATCAATTCCATCCTTTTGGTTTTGTTTTAAGAAATAATTGTCAGTTCTTCTGGTAAGGATATTATAATTGGCAGAGTTCACTGGATTCTGGAAATGATAGTAGTCTTCCAGGATGGCTGCTATTGATTAGATAACATATTTGGTGGAAACTGTGTTTATGTGAAGATCAGAAAAAAAGATTGAAACTCTTTTTGAGTGATTTCTCATGTGCTCATTGAATTTATGAAAGAGAGCCATCTTTTCTGATGCCCTAACAACTGAAGGGCATTTGGTGCCACATGTCATTGTCACAGCTCCAGGAAATAAGGAAAATGGAGGAAAGGCAAAAGGATTGATGAATTTGGATTTGGGTGATTCACACCCAAGAATAGTAATTTCATTGCAGCATAATCCATTTGAATGCAGAATGTGACTCAACTGTGTCAAAATTTACAATATCCAAAGATTTCAACATGCAAGTTGTGGTGGATTTATCTAGAACAGATTTGGTGTGCGAGAAGAAATTTTTTAGATTTCACATGATAACTTAGGAACTTGAGCATGTTTTGAAAGTTTAGCTTGTTTCTACAGAGTGAAATGCTTCTCTCATAATATTGACTTTAACATGCAACTGTTCCTTTCCACAGACAGAGTGCTGAGAAGCTTTGACAATAACACTAGTTTGGCTCCCTTGCACTTTGGAGGAATTTACTTGCCATTGCACTGGCCAGCCCACGAGTGCTACAAATACCCCATCGTGTTGGGCTACGACATGCAGCATTTTTCTCCGCTTGTTGCTATCAAAGACAGGAATTTAGGTATTTACTGTTTTATTTTACTTTGATTAACTTAAATTTTTTAAATTATTATAGCTTTCATTTATCAGCATGTTCATATTCATGTGTTTAAATAAGAAGAAAAATGAACACTGTAATGCAAAACAGAAAGCTGGAAACACGAGGTCGTGGTGAGCCCACCCACCTCACAATTTTCTTTATTCTGTCGCTGGTAAAGCTAATTTCAGTATTAGTTTTCCTCCTGACCTCTTTTTTTAGGCTTCATCTAGATATAAGTTGGGCTAACTCTTAATTGACTCTCCAACTATGTGTCAGAGTCACAACTGAGAGGTTGGATTCAGTAACTTGTTCTCTCCGACTGTTGTCCTATTTGGGCGTGGCCAGATGCAGAGCCAATTAACAGTTTGCCCAATTTTTTGAGGGTTCTGGGTCATGCTTAAGTCCCCCATGTAAGAAACTGGCTTCCTTTCCAAAACTGGTTGGGTTTTTACGCAAGCCCAATAGCTTCATTATCACGTTTTTTTAAAAACTGATATCAGTTTTATATTTTACTATTTTTAAACCAAATTAAAGTTCTTAAACAATGGTAGTAGGATTCAAACTCATGGTCTGAAGTATTAGCCCATGCTCCCAGTTAATTGGTGCAATATTTGCACAGAAGGTTTAAACAAGAAAAAAGTTCCTAGCTTTGCCAGATCTGGAAATGCATGAGTTTTATATTATGATACTCACAGAGGAAAATAATAATGGCGGCTAAAATTCTAATCAGGTGGAAAATGGGATGTATCATAGGACATCCAGATCTGACCCAAAATTCTGTGTTGATGCTCTGAGATTTCAGGGTTAAATTGTTTGTGCATATTTTGTAACCCAAGTCTGATAAGTTGACCTGGAGATGAATAGGTGTTTGAGACACTTAACTAAGGGTTTGCCATATCCTGTTTGCTTCAAAAAGGAACTTCCATTTCCTGAACAAAACGCAGAATAAGCATATGATGTACTATCCATCCATCTTGTTTTATTGGTTGTGAACATTAATGTGGCTAATCCATTACTCATTTGTTGCTTCAACAGAAAGTAGAACTCTGACCTGGTTTCCACAAATCTACATAATATGACTTTTTGTTCCATAGGAAGATGTTCAGAATATGTTGTTTAATGAACACTTTTTGTGCTCAAACAGAAATATCTGCAATTCCGTTGGTCCACAATGGAAGAAGAAGATTTGAGGATTTCACCATTCACTTCTTGATACCAAAAGAAGAAGAAAATAAAGATAAGCTGTTGGAAGAATACTTCAATCTGGTTGAAATACCTGTACCTGGTCTGGAGTTTGGTACCATCCACCTAATTAAAGCTGCTAGGTGAGTAAATGTCCCATTGATTAATTGCATCTTTTAATCTATTAGTGCCCATTGTTGATTAGAAATAGCTTTGTCTCTGCTTGTGTCTGTATTGCTGGACAGAGTTTTGCTTAATTGTTAAGCTGTGCAATCAGTTTCACTGCAATTCAGACTACGTGGAAGATCTATTTGAAACTTAAGTGTTAAATTAGTCAGTTCTCTTCATTAATGCTCAAATAAAACTAACTACGGGACTAGAACAATCAGACAGAAAATTCTCATGTAGAAATCCTTTTCCTGGAATATAGCTTCAAACTTTTTTGAATGTCATTTCTAACTTTTATTATTGCACCCTGGGGCTCTTTGTTCATGTCACATCTTGTTCTGAGTTGCAAAACAAACTTCAATCAGATGTGAAAGCTTTTACCATCATTGTTTTATTGAATTCATTTTTATCTCCCTAATGTCAGCAGTTTTCTGGAATTGATGGGACACTATTCTGGCAATCCTGCTACTGGTTCTCAGCAGTTCCATAATCCAGACTGATTCACACAAACTTGGTTCTCTAAAAAGTGTGTGTGTTGTTTTTTGTTCTTAATGGAGTAAATGTAGGGCAGGTTTTAAGCACATTTTTTCTGTTTTCAGGCTGGATGAAGGCAACCTCCCTGAAGACTTGAACTTGGTGGAGGATTACTATCAGCTGGTGAATCATGAGTACAAGCGGTGGCAGAAGAATCTGCCTGAGAAAAACAGGCCCTTTCACAACCGGGCACAAATAAATGGTGCTGTATATCAAGGGTCTCTCACAGAAGAAAAATGCAGCACATATGGATGTCCTTTTTATTGTTCTGTAGAGACAAAGCCATTTTGTCATGAGTGTTTTGAACAGGCAAAGGCCACAAAGACCGAAAGCAAACCAAAAGCTCATGGGCAGCAGAAAAAGAAGGGATGCTGCCCTTCTAGGACAGAGTTGGTTATTGCCGCGACATCCACAGACCCAGAGCGCTCATCACGGCCTCGTTCAGCACCCCCAACGGCTCCCAGTCTTGCTCTCTTCAGTGAAACAAATGCTATGAAATGCAAAGTTCCCAATTGTCCCTTTACATTAAATGTGCAGCATAATGGATTATGTGAACGCTGCTTTAAATCAAGGACAGTGATGGCAAACAACGTTTCTGATAGAACTTCTGAGTTGAAAAAAGCCTGTCAAACGGAGCTCAGCTCTGAGAGGTTGGGTTCGCCCCAGGAGAACACCAGGACTAAACAAGGTACGGGTAACCCATTACATCAAGAGTGCACTCAGTGCAGTCGATGTCATCAGGACACTGTAAAGACAATTAATGGATTGTGTAATATGTGCTTGTTAAAGACATTTCAAGGAATTATTACATCTTCACATGAAGACTCTGGGTCTCAATTTTCAGGGCACGAAAGATCACATTCAGATCCAAGCCAAATTACAAGGAATGTGGGTCACCCATCAGCCAGTGATCAGCACCAGACCCCAAATGTATGGGCTTCTGCTACTGGGCCACAGGTTTCTGAAACCACGCAACAAAACCGAGCCACCTACATCCCTGAGGAACCAAATAGGGCCTTCCAATCATGCAAGAACTCTGGATGCCAGTTTTTTGGAACGAAAGAAAATCACGGTTACTGCACCATCTGCTATATTGAGTATAGAGAAAACGTAGGTAAGTTGTGTACACTGTTTGAGGCAATGATTCAAAATCCTTTTCAGTATAGCTATCTGGAAGAGTTCAGCCCAAATGTGTAATGTCTGTCGTGTCTCTTCACTCTGTGTTCGTTTCCTGTCGGAAGCTTTACTTTCTCTCTGATTTACTCAGTTACTTTCAGAAAGCTCCTGAAACACACAGTGTTGTGGATCCTTTAAGAAAACAATCCCCATTTTTCTGCGTTAGTTATATCTGTATCTCTAATATTTTGACCTCAATTTATGGGGCAGGGAAGCCTGTTTGCTGCTCAGATGAATTTTGGTGCCACATATCTTCAGCTGAGAAAACACTGTCAGATTCTAATTAAAATATGTAAAAGAGGTATATGATCAATGTCCTGTTGCTCAGTTACTATATTATAGTTAATGTATCCCATTTGTTTATTAAGCAATAGTTTCAGTCTGTGAAAATCATAGAACCTTTTTCCTTAAATTTCTGTGAAAAATTGTGGACGAACCAATAATATCAGTACTGAGTGACACTTTAGTGGCCTTGTTAGTTCGGAATGCATGTAGTTTAATTTTTAGTTTTTTAATTGTGTTTTGTTTAATTTGTTGGGCTGTAAGTTGTGCAGTGCAGCTAATTTTGAAGGTTAAACATAACAATGTTTAATATTTATCCTTTTATCCTTATTTGCAAGGTGAAAGCTCTTTGGCTAATCAGAACCGCCGGAGTGCACGGTCTTCTCACCGCCCACCTCAGAGTGATCTGAGATTCCAGAACATGCCTCGATGTCGCGGTCAAGACTGCAGCGCGTTTGGAAACAGTCACTTTGAAGGATATTGTCAAAAATGTTTCATAGATACACAGTATCAAAGATACAGGGAAGCAACAGGATCTAAAGGCCAATCCAGTGCTGTAAGTGGTTTATGCTGCATATACACTTGGATGTAGAATGTTAATCTAGACTTTTAAATGAGATGCATGTCCCCAAGATGCACTTAGATCATCTTCTGTTGTATATTTTCTCCCTGTCCCTCATCAGGTCTCTCACAACACACATCCACCCCAGTAGACCAGGCAAGTAAATAGCCTACTGCCTCAGCCTGTCCCCTGTTTGATTATTGATCACGTTCACAATTAAAGTTGCGATTTGCTGTGCAGGGAATTATGGCCTTAGGTTACATCTGAGGTGCTTCTCCTGCATAGAATAGGTTCCCTTTTAAGAAGTTGTTGACTTGTTGCTGAATATCTACACTGGTTGTACAATAATTATTAGATTGTGTAATCAGTTGCACTGTAGTTGGAAAAATTCAGCATTAGCCTTAATATGATTTGGTATTGTGGCACAAGTAATAAAAAGCATTCATAAATATAAGAGGGGAAAAAATGAACAACTTTTTCAGACCTAAATTTTGCAACAATCCACACTTGCATTTTGCAATTTTTTCTTTTTGTTCTAAACTGCTATCATACTTGACACTGCTTCATCATAGTAAAGCTGCCTTGTACCACACTCATCTGGTTCCCAATTCAATTGTCCTTTTGTAGGAGTGGAATCAACTCCAGTTGATCTATCATTTGTCCCCATCTATATTGCTTCCCCTCAGCAACAGCATCTGAGAACAACCAACCAGTTTCAACACGTATGCTGTCAACATCCGGCAATGCCTCCCTTCCTGGCTACTTCACAGTCTCTAAATTATCAGACTAGTTGTTCTACTTCCAATCCTACTTGAGCAGAAGTTTCCACCAACTATGTAATGGGAAGACCAAAGCCATTATCTTTGGTCCTCATGACAAAATCCATACTCTTGCCTTTGACTTCAATGCTCTTCCTGAAACTGCTTGAAACTGAAGCAGAACTTTGATATTGTCATTAATTGGCATCACTAAGACCAGCACTTTCAACTGCCTCTTTAACCTTAACCTCCTGCCTTTCTGCCACTGAGACCCTCATCCGTGCCTTTGTTATCTCTAAACATCCCAACATGATCATGGCAGGCATCCCTCATTCTACTTTCCAAACTTTTAAATCTTTGGAGCCCATGTTCTAACTTGCACCATCCCATTTGCACATTTCTCTGGTATTGATGTGTTTTCACTGCTGGTTCAGCAGCATCTTAATTTTAAAATTTCCGGCCTCATTTTTCAAATTCTTCCATTGTCTTCTAATTCCTGTCTCTGAACTCATCCCCAAGCCATATAACACTCCATAACATTGGTGTTCTTCAATTTTGGCCTCTTGACCAATGCCAAATTTAATTATTCCACAGTTCTTGGGCATATCTTTTTAGCTGTCAAAACCTGAAGTTCTGGAATTCCTTGCCTAAACACCTCTGCCTGGTTTCTTCCTTTGAGCCACTTAAAACTTTCCATTTTGACCAAACATTTGGTCTACTGCCTTTTAATATTTCTTAACATAATTAGGTTAATTTTTGCTTACTGTGAAGCATTTTGGGAGTTGATGTACCTTACAACATAAGTGCTCTGTAAATGGGAAGTTGTTATTATGGAAATTGAATAGTATACAACAATGGAAGATGTACAACTCCATATCATAATTCTGAGGCCTGGGCAACCCTGCCTGCTTGCTCTTTTGACTTGGACAACATTTTTTACCAAGGTATCTCGTGAGGGATGGTAAGAAATGAACAGAAAGTGACATGTTTGTCTTTGTCCATTTGTTGCAGCGTTCATAGTTAAATGATAATGTATTTAACTTTTGTATCTTTGTAGAATCCGGCCTATCTTCAGCCTACTGATCGCAATGAATTGAATAATCGGAGAATTAAATGTGCGAGGAACTCCTGTAATAACGTTCTAACATCCAGTGACTGTGAACTTTGCTTAGAGTGTCGACAAGACAATCATGGCAACACCCGGGATCCAGCCTCAAATCACCCACCAATGCAGCGTTGCCATGCCACAGGGTGTGAACATTTTGGCAACAATAAGTGCAATGGATACTGTAATGAATGCTATGCTTTCATTTCCAGTTACAGGAGAAAGTAGATTTCAGTGCAAATAGTGGAGACAAAGGACATTTTTTGTCCAAGAGGACTTACTGTTTTTGGAGCCCTTCATGTAAATTAAAATACGGAATGAAAAACATTCTTAAAAACTTATTAAAATTGTTTGATTTCTAATTAGACATATTTATTGTATTCATAAATTGTTTTACAATTGTATTCTGTTTCGAAAAACGTAAAATTAGTTTTCATTCCTCTATACTTTATACTAAATAGAATTAATTCTGATTGATTAAAACTCTAATAATGTTTGCACATGGAATATCAACTTTCTAATAAATTATTTATGAAATTCACAAAGCACAAGGAAATTTATTATATAGCTTTGAGTTTCTAGTAATTATGTTATTTCATGGGCTGTTTGGCCTTGTTACCACAGAATATCTCAAAAGGTGTCAACACTAAGTTGCATCATTCATATTTCATAATCTTATTTTGCATGAGTCAATTTATAAAAGTTACTCGAATGTTTTATTTAAATTGTATTAACCGGATGTGGATCACATTCATGGAGTGATGGATGGGGTCAGCCTTTATCACCTACCTCTGTCCTTGAAAAGTTAATGAGAGGCCTTCTTAAACTGTGGTTTTCTGATGAAGACATTTCTTCATTACCACTGAATATGAAGCTTCAGGGTTTATATTTGGGAATGATAAAGGATAGTGATACATTTCCAAAATGGGAGTGTGGGGCACATGGAGAGATGAAACCGGTAGATGCTGATGTTCTTTCATGAACTTGCTGCCTTTGTTGTTCGGGTGGGTAAAAGTTATAGGTTTAGGATTTGCCGTGAGTAGCCATGGTAACTGCAGTGCATTTTATAGATGGTACATGCTGCATGAGTGAATCTTGGGATTTAGTTATGGAAGCTTCGTTGTAGGCTTGTATCAGAGGATATTTATATCTTTACTATTTAAATGTCTGAATGCAGTAGCATACCAATTCAAAAGCAAACACAAATATTAGTATGCAGATTATTTATTCTTTGAGTGCCGAAGGATGATAGACTTATATATCATGGAAACAGGCCACTCAGCCCACCAGTTCCACACTGACCACTAGATGCCCATCTGTATTAATCTTCCAGAACTTGGCTCATAGCCTTCTATGCCTAGATGATTCAAGTATTCGTCTAAACACTTCGTAAATGCTGCAGCAACTCTCTTCCACTATTCTCTCAGGCAGTGTATAATATTTAACACTTTTTGGGAGAAAAAGAACATGAGAGATTTAACTTGTAGAAATACTAATTCTGTGCATTCAATATGATTCTATAATCTGAAAATGTTTTTCAGAAATTAGCAGAGGTTTTTGAGAGCTGCAAAGCAATTTGGCATTTAGGAGGTTACTGACTAGAATTTGTGGTTTAAGGGGTGGGAAGAGATTGAAATTAGATCTCAGTTTAAATGTCCTATTGCTACATAGCTTTTGTGCTAATATCAGATGTTTCTTTCATACCATACCATTTAATATTTAAATCAAATGCTGGATTGAAAAATATTTTTAAAAAGGTTATTTTCAATTGCACTTTTTATTTCCAACTCAGTTGAAGTCACTTAATTCTTAAAAATAACAACCACAAGAAATATAGTACATGTGACTTCTAACCTATGCTCTGTTTCACTATGTTAAAGTACACCACTATAATTCTTGATACATGTTGGTTAGCTTTTCCTGCACCAACTGAAAACAATCTGACTTTCCAATAGGAATCAAAAGAGTCAGTTATTGAACCTTGGCCAGTTTATTTGTTGATACTCCTTTACCTGGACTTTAAAACCATATGTAAATACTCATATGTAAAAATTTCAGCTTTGTGAGCTGAAGGGCCTGAATTGTGCTGTAGTTGTTCTATGTTCTATGGTCTAAAAAGGCTGTCACCTCAGAACCAAGCTTGAATCCAAACCAGACTTCAAGACAAATGCTACTCAGTGCTTCCAGCAACAGACATCATGTGTGATATTTACAGACTCCACCCACTCCCTACTTAATTATGGGGAACTTTGTGTAGACTAGAATTAAGTATAAAAATGATCATAATGCCAAGAAAGAACCAAAGGAGACTATTGCGTGACATACACTAAATGGTTCAATTGAGATAATCAAGGTAAGGTTAGATGCATTGTTAGGCTAAATTGCTATGTTTTATGTTTAAGTTGTCCTACACATCCTGAAAGTGCTGGATACTTACACATATAGAGAATATGCAACTCAATGGGCTGGTATGTGGCTTAGCCTGGCTCAGTGTTATAATATCAATGTGGATTTATGATCAAAGAAGTATAAAATGAGGAAAAATTCTTCAGTCCTAAAACTCCATGCTGAGTATCAATATTCAGCAATGAGTTATCTTTGGCACCATCCCAATGAAGTAATTTTAATTAAACTTTGAGCTAATATTTTCCTAAGTTTGTAAAAAGAGCTGGAACTGGTCAGGGGAATCATAAGCCAACGAATTAATGTTAATCAATTGAATAAATATGGTGTCATTGGTGGGAGCCAGTGATAGGAAAGGATACACTTTTGAGTTACTCTAATATCATTTGATGTATCCAAATTGAAGAAGCCTTGTAGTTTGGAAACTGGCAAGATACAACTCTTAAAATTCCACTGCTCCTGTGGTGTAGTGTATTAGCTTCCTCTAATCAAATATATAAAATGTGGCATTTCAACTACTTATGCATAATAGTTCACAGATTCCATTTTCTTGGTCCACTTTTTAATTTGCATTGCCTAGGGTGCACAAGCAAGCAATGCCTGTAGAATTTATCCCTGGTCAATGGTGGTAAACGTAGAATATACGGCAGTAGTAAAAATAATGGAATTTTTACATCTATCACTTTTTTTTCAGTAATAAAATCAAAATCTCATCTGAAAATATAATCCAGATTCAAAGAGGAAGGTCATACTTTAGACAGGGTAGGTAACGAAAACAATTTTCACTCCAGGGCTGTAAAACAAGGCATCTTGAATGTGAGTGGGTCATTAAAACATCCTATGAAGATTCTGGGAGAATTTATTTAGAGAATCAGCAGTAAGAATGTGAAGACTGCAAAAAGGATCACTGTAGTATGCTTCCAAAATTGACCTAGCCTTATTGAAGAGATTTAAAATAATAAAAAGACTTTCAAAGGAAGTTAGAGACTATAAACATAAATTGTATACTCATTAGTGAAATGCTTGATACAAAAGTATATTTTTGGTCAGCAAAAGTTTAGAAAAATATGAGTTGGATCTCGTTAGCCAAAGCTGCTGTTTCTGAACAAAATCACTGGGGTAAAATCATTTAAGCATCCTGGAGATAATAATTGTGCTATCTAATATAAACCTGGCTATTTTAATCTCTCAGAGGATAAACCTGGCACCTCAGGAATCAATGCATTCCTTCCATTGCAAGTATATTCTTCTTGGGAAATGAGACTAGAACTGTGCATAATGTTCCAAGTGCAGTCTCAGCAGGGCCCCATATACTTGGAACAAGATGTCTTTACTCTTGTACACAAATCCTCTTGCATTAATATGCAACATACGATTTCCTAATTGATTGCTGTGCCTGCAAGTTGCTTTCAGTTAATCTCTTACAATGATACCTAGGTCCCTCCAAACACCCACAACATTAAGTCCCTCACATTTTTACCCTTTATATCCATGTCTTTGCCCTTTCACTTATCCTGGCTATATTCCCCTGAATTCTCAGTGACCCATTTTTGCCACCTAACTTCACTATGTATTCATTCTTTAATGAATTTTATGAGGCTGAGGAAGATATTTTCCTTAAAATTAATGCAATATTTTAAATTTTTTGGTGTTTTAATTAGTTTGCTTGATTTTAATGCTTAATAATGTTTTCATTTTAACAGTTGAATATGAAAGCCATTTAAATCTATCAAATTGCCCTCACAATTTTGACAGTGGCTGTGGGTCTGCTAATATTTCTATTAATATATCTCTTCAATTCCCTTTTGAAAGTGTACTATTGAATCTATTTCCATCCTCTCCAATCCCACACCAACATGCTCCCATCCTCTTAAAGCAGTTTGTATTGATATAAATAAAATAAAACTGCACCTGTTGGAAAACTGACATAAAACAGATCTTTTGCTAGAACTGGGAAAGAGATAAAACAAGTTGATTTAAATTGTAGAGGAGTCAAGGATGGATAGGACACAGGGAATATCTTTGATTGGGTAATGCCAGAGCAGACTGTGAAAATGAGTTACCTGAAGTTATAGAATTCAATATTGAGTCTGGAAGGGCAGGCACAGTCATGTACTGGTTAGTGTAACGCTATTACAGCGCCAGTGACCCGGGTTCAATTCTGGCCGCTGTCTGTAAGGAGTTTGTGCGTTCTTCCCTGTGTCTATGTGGGTTTCCTCTGGGTGTTCCGGTTTGCTCCCACGTTCCAAAGACGTACAGGTTAGAAAGTTGTGGGCAAGCTATGTTGGCACTGGAAGCGTGGCAACACTTGCGGGCTGCTCCCAGAACACTCTACGCAAAAGATGCATTTCACTGTGTGTTTCGATGCACATGTGACTAATAAAGATATCTTAAGGTTACAACATGCCCAGAGAGAAGATGAGGTGTTGTTCCTCAAGCAAACATTAAGCAAATACAAATTTCTTAGTATTCTCACTCTCTAACCGTGCTCTTTTCATAATGTTTGTTCATTTCCTTCTCTTTCTCTGCCTCATTAGCCCATTGACTCAATTACCTCAATTTCTTATCCCCATAGCAACCCTGGGATTTCCCTCTTAGATATATTGCCTTTGACCTATTCCTTCACTACCACCATGCAACCCCCACCCCCAAACACACTCTCTCTATATCTGAAACACTAACTTGTTTTCTCACTTTCCCAGTTCTGATGAAGAG
>JARFYF010000002.1:31083173-31096846 GCA_030265395.1 Rhina ancylostomus
AAATCAAATGAAAGAGTTTGTTCTCATGAAAAGTGCACTTTAGACCAGGAAGCTCTGATGGCCTTTCACTCAGATTGCAGAATGTCCTCTGATCTTAGCAATGATCACTTGTTGACATACTTTTCAGAAATGACAGGGTGGGGATGGAATGGATTTAAATATCCCATGCAAATTTTAACATCATACAGCAGCTTTAAAGTAAAAGGTAATTGGGAAATGTGCGGGAAGGAAATAAAATCAAATGAAAATAAACTAACACAGTGCATTTAACTGACTGGTCATCAGTACATGGGTGGATACCTGACATGAGAATATCTAATGTTGAAATTATTCCAAATAGCATGAATAAATCATTGTGCTAACCACAACAACGCAGAGTAGAGGCCTTTGCCTCCTCCCAATGTTGAAATCTATATCCTTAATTGGAATAAGTGTTAGAACACCACTGAATTGACAATTTCCATTTTACTGAAGAAGCTTATAGCTTAATGTCTGATGTTTTTTTAAAGCCTAAAGACAATGTAGTCAACAATATGTTAAGAATAATTAATCCGACCAAAGTAGTGAGGGTGTGGATTGATCTAAAGGGATGTCTACAAGGTCAAACAATTTAGAATTGACATTTAGAATGTGTCTGGCATGACACCGTTTTAACAGTTTCTTCTCTCTGATTATGTTTATCTACAGACAATAACAACCTGAAGCAAATTGTCTACTTTTGGTATATCAGCATTTGCCCAGATAAACTTTCCAGTTGCTTAAGGCAGAACGAGGACAAAAGACAAAATAACTTCTTTCAGAAGTAATTGACTGAGCTCTTGGATGAAGAGAGTGGCAGCTAATCTAAGCACAAAAAATGTATAGAAAATTTAATAGGAGGAAAGAAGCAAAAAACAGAGACAGAAAAAAAGAAATTCTTTTGAATAAAAAAAGGCCATTCTTGAACAATACAATTTTCCTATGAATCCAGTCCCAATATCCAAATAATCAGACAAAACTAGATTTTGACTAATAGGGACGTATTTTGGCTTTTCGGAAACCATATTATTGTAAACATATTACCAGGCTACGAAAAGCAACAAAAAGGAATAGTCCTGACAGTGCACGGACTTCAAAAATTCTATCAAAAGGAAGTTGAGGTTTGGTGGGGTGGGGCGGGTGGGGGGAAAGCATCATTCTTCATGTAATCTATAAAACTTTTTAAAATTGCATTTCTGAGCAAGAAGAGAAATAATGGAAGTGGAGATTTGAAATATTTGATTGATTTTGCAAATTTATCCAGTTGGTGCTCATAAATGATCTCTTGTAGCCAGGAACCAAGGTGGCAAATGAGGCAATAACTTTTCCACCTAAGGACTCATAGTGTTTAAGATAAGAAGTTGCAGGAGGCCACATGATCTTTTGAAGACAAAAGAGACTACAGTGGCTAATCTGGACCAAAAAAAAACAGAACACTGGAAGGACTCAGTGGGTCAAGCAGCATCTGTGGAAGCAAAAGGGGCATGTCAAGGTTTCAGGTCCTGACCCTGCATTAGGACTGAGAGGGAAGAGAAAAGATTGCCAGTGCACAGAAGTGCAAGGCAAGGGTGGAACAGAGGCAGGTAGGTGAAAGGTAGAACCAGATAAATTCTCCCACACGCACTCACCTTTCCACCTTGGGTTCTTCTCCCTTTGTTCACCTTTCTCATACTCTCCCTCTTCCCCTCTGCCACCTGGTTTCATCTGCTTATCATCTTCCCACCACCCCACCCCCATCTGGTTCCTTGTATCACTTACCACCTGCTCCCTCATACTTCTGTATACTGCCAATCCTCCCCTTTAGTCCTGATGCAGGATCTCGACCCAAATGGTCAGCATACACCTTTTGTCTCAACAGATACTGCTCAACCTGCTGAGTTCTTCCAGCGCCCTGCATTTGTGGCACATAACTTTTTGAGCCTGCTTCATCATTGAATAAAGTCATGACTGATCAGGACCATTGATGTCAACTCCCTCTTCAGCAAACATAACTGAAATGCAAATGCATTCAAGAGAGAATTAGATGCTTCAAAAGACAATATGTAACAATACAGTGAGATGATAGTAGGTTCATCCATGACAAAGGGAATGACTTTGTTTGTTATGCTGAAAAGCTGATCAATCTTCTTTGTGCAAGCAGCATGGACTAGAGTGGGCCATTCTTGTGAAGTATGATTGTCTGTACGTCTCCTTGATTGCTGTTGTACTCTGCAACATGCAATAACTTGTCACGAGGACAATGAAGAAGTTAGCTATAACAATGAGTATAGGCCAGATAGAAGGATTCCTCCTACTCGAGAGTTTTTCCACCATCTTTGATACAAGACAAACTTTATGAACAATCAGGGAGCTAAGTATTTAGAACACATGTAGAATAAATCTAACTAGGCAGGTTTTAGTTCTTGAATAAATATTAGTTATACTTACCAGAGGCAGCATCTTCATCTATTTCAATCTTTACACCTTTTCCATTTCCAGTTGTAACTCCACACCAATCACTTCGACAGAGCGATACTGGGACAACACCGTAAACATACGCAAGCATTATAGGTACGCCAATACCTTAAAAAAATACAAAAAGAAGAATTGAAATATTTTGCTTCAGAAAATAACATCATTCACATTATGCCAGCAGTGATATTTGCATGGAGGCACACATTATCTGAGTTAATTTTTTTTTAAACAAAACCTCGTAGCTTTTGTTTGGTCTTCGACTGAATGCAAACTGAGAAAACTTCATACTTATGCATCAAAAATAATCAATACAAGGATCCTAAACATTCTTCTTCACTTAAAAAAGCAAAATTTATGCTACAAAATCTGCTCATAAACAATTTAATTAACTTGATGTTATTGCTCCATGTTACACCTTACCAACTGTCACTGCAGCTAATACAGGAGACACAATAATGGACAGAACAACTCCTCCAGCTACAGCAAGTCTTCGTCTATGATTTGATATCTTATTACTTTCACAACGACTATAAATCTGTAAAGAGTAAACATATAATTGTTCTATTTTAGTAACTCAATTTTAAAGAATCTTAAAAATCTATCATTCATATTGCCTTTAAGCAAAGTACTACAGACTTATAATGTTGTGCTTGATAAATGCAACCAGTAAAATCCACCAAACAGCACAACAAATACACTAGAACACTTCCAGCAAAAACCGCAATCAAGTTCAATGAGCACATTAGGAAGAGTGTTGTTTCAGAAGAATGCATGTAGAAATACAGAAAGCTACTCAAACTGCAAAGATGATCACAGGAGAAAATGAGAGAAATACATCAATATGAAACCAATTATTAGCTTTGCTTCCAACTCAATCTGTCTCACCCACTGTGAACATTCAAATGTTTCCATTTTTATTTCATGCTGGAACACTATTTAATTGGAGGGAGTGACAAAAGCAACTGGATGGTTTGGATGGGTGTGCTGCAGCAGGAAAATGGAGAAATCAAACATCCATAATAATTCACTGTGAGGGGAGATGGACTGAAAGAGATAGAATTCCCACATTGTGAGAGCCTATTTTCTACTTAGAATGGATTGGCAGAGGGGAGAGAGAAAAAAAACATAAAACATACAAGAAAATCGCCCCACTCCTATATTTGCAAAATAAATACAGGAAAATCATTTACATATTCTAACAACAGTTTTGAATCAATAATTAAATGCATAATGCTTTACCAAAACTCTACTAAAGGAAGGTAACCTTGCAAATGCAAAAGGCCCGTGTATGATTTCATTTGATGTTCCTCTTACCTTTCGCCCCACATAGATAGGGAGACCAACCATCATAACCGGAACAGCAATGCCAGCGATCAATGTAATTCCAACTGGAGCACCAACCAACATGCCCACTTGCCAGAGAATCTTCTTCTTCCGGCTCCAAGGTTTTTTGCCCCAGAAAGTGCAGCCAGAGGGACTATAAACATAAGGATAACAAATTCAGTTAAAATGGATCACCTCCCTTTGGAAACAAAGACTGTGACTTTCAGAAATGATTAAGTGCAGGAAGCACGAGTTAATAAATTGCAAAAACATCTATCAGAGGCCAATGAATGCATGGAAATAACTGACATGAGTATATTGGATTATTAAACTCAGCTACTAAGCCAATGTGCAGCAGCAAATGGTACTAAGTTGATTCTTTATCCAGAAGAATTTAAAAACAGATTCAAAAGCACTAAACTGTAGAGTACACAAGGCTGTATATTAAAAATACTAGGGTAGAAGTACATACTGCAGCATTTATCCAAACCAAAATAGTTGGTAGTCTAATAGTAAAGCAGAAATTGGACTTGAAATTGAAGGCTGATTTGAAATTGAGTTTATAAATTCAGAAAGTTAGTAGTGGTCTGCAGACAAAACAAGTATCCACGACCATTGCTGGGGCTTCTGGCAGGAGGTACTCACTCATTGCTTAATGACAGCGACATGTAGATGCTCATCTTGAGCAAAGCAGAATGAAGGTTATCGTTCTCAAAAAAAAATCATACTTCAGGAGGTGGACCTCAAACAAATGATAGAAAACCCAAGGCAAAAGGCTAGTTCCAGTTATACAAGGTGGTGGTGTGCGCACTTGTCACATTGGAAGCACTGATGTACATTTTATGCTCATTTCTAGGTGTGCACATACATGGGTGTGCTAAGAGTCTGCGATCTTCTGTCACAGTCCTCCAGTCTTCACCGGGATCCTCCTCGATTACCTTCTCCTAGTGGCTGAACAGCTGCTCTTCAAATCACAGTGTGGATTCCACCCATCTAGAGGCACAGTGGAGATGTGACCTTCACCACACAACGTCTCTAACATAGGGAACAGCACCAACCACTACAAATGCCTTTTTATAACCTCATTAAAGCCCTTAGCCATCAGCTAAAAGGGACTGAGAAGTAGCTTTCTCAAATTCTGTTGACCAGAGAAATAGTTCTCCATCTTATGTTTGTTTCATGATGGTATGCTCGTCATGATCCTACCAAATGGGTCAATGGCAGAGCCAACCTCAATGAGAAACTGGTGACAAACAATGTTACATCGCTCCCTCAACAATTTTTTTTCCAATCTTACTTACTGCAATGCAGAACCTCCCCCCGATAAATGTTCCACACGAGTAGACCTAATTTTCAGAACTAATGAGAAACCATTCAACCTATCAGAACTACATTCTGGACAAAGGTCACCTCAATTTCGGTACTTAAACTGCAGTTTGCAGCAAAGCTTGCACACTTGGAGGTTGACCTCCATGTCATTGACTTGCCCACTTAAAGCATAGGAGATAATGCCTTAAAATAAGAGCTATTATCTTGACCCTTTGGGCAACACTATCCTCCAATAAAATCTTTTTGCAGGAGAAGATGTTTTGTCAGCTGCATACCAGAACATTAAGCCACTACAAGCACAATCCTGAGAGTTGAAGGGTCTTGCTGAATACAGTTCCTACTTTTATTATCTTAGGTGTTGGTTGGGTCTGGGGACTCTACCCTGAGGAACCGAGGCTATGGAAAAACAGACTTCCAGCATTAGCTGTTTGCTTAGTGTTTGAACTGCAGCAACATCCCAAGACAATTCCCACCTACATTAATCTCACAGGGGCTTCTTGACACCACACTCTGCCTTGCTGGTTTTGTATCATAATCACTCGCTATTGGCTTGACTCTGGAATTCAGCTTTTGTCTATTTTTGAATTAAGACTGCGTTGAGGTCTTTAACAGTAGCTCTATAGAAGTCAAAATGCACATCAGTGAGCATGCTATTGCTTGCATTGTAAATGACATTGTCTTGACCCCAAACTCTGACTGTTTATTTCCCTCCATAGATGCTGCCTAACCTGCTAAGTTTCTCCAGTCTTTTGTGTGTGTGTTTTGAGAAAATGGTGGGATAGTATTTGGCTCAATTGCATATGCTTTGTTTTTTTTTGGGAACAGAAAACATCTGGGTATTGTATTCCCAGTGATACTGATGTTTTAGTTGTTCTGGAACAGCAAGGCTAGGGGGCTAATCATGGAACATGTCATCAGTATTACAGTCAGTATATTGGCAAGATCCAAAGTCTTTCCTGTATCTGATGTGTTGAACAATAAATAAACAATGCAATTGGCTGAGGCTAACTTCAGTGCAAAGGAGGTATCACAGAAGGTCAAAATGATTTATCCAACCAGCACTTTTGGCTGAAGGCGGCTGCAAATATTTGTTTTCTACGTTTGTGCAGCAGTTGAGGATAGGGATTCTCCTGGAAGCTTTCTCTTCCCTCCAGTTATCCAATTGATCACTGCACATGGAAAGATTGCAGAGCTTTGATCTAATTTGCTGGTTGTAGCACTGTTCAGCTCCATTTACTGCATGTTGTTTCTTCTTTTCATCATGTACAAAGGCTTATATTGTAGGATCACTACTTTGCATCTTAATTATAGATGCATCTGGTACTACTCCTGGCACATTCTTCCATAATACCTACTGAGCTATGATTAACTCCCTGGGTTGGAACACTGAGTGACAGGCTTGCCACGAGGCGATAGACAGTGGGAGATCACAGTTCCACTGCTGCTGCTGTCTCACAACACCTCATATATCCAAGCTCTTTTGCTGTTTGTTCATTTCTTAGTCAATCCCTTTCAGCATCATGGTCATGGCAAACAATCTGAGGGTATCCCCAGACTTAAGTCTCCACAAGAAAAATGAAATGGTCATTTCTACCAATGGCATCATGGGCAGGCACATGATAATGCTTAGAACTAATCAGCATGAATAGGTTTTGCCCTTATGCTGGTTCTCTCAGCACCTGCTGTGGGCTGTCTGGCAGCTACGTCCTTTATGGCTTAGTCACATGATGCTATCAAGCCCTTCTTAATGACGGGGATTGAAATTACCAATCAGAATAAATTCTGTGACTGAATGTCAACACTACTCCCATCCAACCACATACCACTGTCCTCACACCTCTAGTATGCCTGTTGGCTGGAAAGAGATGATGGAGTAATAGTTTGGGACATACAGAGATTACCTCAGATGTATAAAATTAAACTGGGCTGGAAAAATTGAGAACGTGACTAAGTCAGGTTGTTGCTTGACAGGTTTGTGCAATAGCTCTGTCCAATTTTAGTCCAAATCCCATGATTGAAAAAACCCTCTGTTTCTGAGTTAACTCGGCTAGTAGTGCCTTTCTCCAGTCTGGTGCTTAGTTTTACTTGATGCTTTTCATGGTGGTCCGACACGACAGAATGGCTTTCTAAGACATTTTAGTGCAACATGATTGGCTCGTAACTGTTGCTTATGTCTAGAATCATATGTGGTCCAAACTAGATATGGATTCTCCTTCCTAAAAGGACATTAGTAAACCAAATGTTTATTTATAACAATCTGTTACCAATCAAATTAACAGATTTGAAAATCTATAGCTGTCACTGTGGAATTTGAACCCATGCCATCAGATATTAGTCTAGGCATTGGGATTGCTGGTCACATTTGACACAAGACCAGGTCAGAGGCTGGGTTTCCTGTGGTGGTGACTCACCTCCTGACACTCCAAGGGCTTACCAGCCTGGATGAGGGCAGCACCAACAAGTCTTAAGAAGAAACTTGACACAATTCAGGACAAAGCAGCCTGTTACACTGGTACCACATTCACCATCTGAAACATCCATTCTCTCTACCACTGGTGCACAGTGACTACAGGATACATCATCTATATATTTGCAGTATATTTTTTCGCCCAAGCCACTGTGTCAATGCCTTACACACCCACAGTTCTACCACGAGGGGAACAATGGCAGCAGATGCATGTAAACACTTCCACCTTCAGGTTCCCCTCCAAATCGTACATCCAGCTGACCTTGAAAGGTATTGTTCCTTCATTAGTGCTGGGTCTAAATCCTGGAACTCCCTGCCAGAGCACTGTGGAATGACCTTCACTAGAAGGTCTGCAGTGGTTCAAGAAGGCTGCTCACTAACACCTTCTCAAGGGCAATTAGGGATGGGTAATAAGTGCTTCTTTTGAGAAAATGAGTAAATAAAAAGGTATCATTATGCTCCTCTACCCTTATGGTCAAATGACCAGCTGACGTGGGATACACACCTTATGAACTAACTCAATAGCTTAGCTGCAGAACATCTATATATTTGCTATGGATTCTAAAAGATTACGGTTTAATTGTAAACCATTTTAGCCAAACCATGGCATCCTCAAACCTGCTCATTTACCTCATTTTAGGCATTTCCTTCAGCTGGTTGGGTTTTCACATGCACTTGTCCTCCTAGAGCTGCCTGCTAAACAGACATCCTGGTATCTGCACAGCAAGGCACCATGGCGGCCACTGGATGGCAGAAAATATGTTATTACTAAAATTGGCTCAGCTACCTCTGAAATCACCTGAACTAAATTATCCCTGTGTAGAGTCCATCAGAAAACAAATACTGTTATTTATTCCAAGAAAATATTAGTGAATGACTGTTTAATGAATGCTTGACAGATTTCAGAAGGCCAGTAAAACTGGCAACTTATTTTTAGTTTGAAATTCTTTTCTTTAAATGAAAAATTGAAGGATAAAGCAAAGGTTAATAATGTTAAGCTTAAGCACTGTGTAGTTTATTACTCTTAGGAACAAAATGATATCACCGTATAATTGACCAATTTTTTTTAAGAGCGGAAAGCAAATTCTGAACCTTCCTCATGCAAATAATCCTACTCAATACGGACTAGTGTATTTTATACTCCTATTATAGTTTTTGTTCATGATGCAGCATGAATAAATGTGATGAACATTATCCAGGCTTCTTCATCAACAGTAGTTCTCCCCTCTCTGCCACTTTTAATTTAGCCACCACTGTACAGAGTGGCAACAGAAACTCTTGCTTCATCAAAAGAGCTCTGCACAGATTATTGGGTGCCCACCCACCATCCTCTCAGAATTGCTGCCATTTTTCCCCACTCAGAGAGAATGATTTAGAATCTCCCCTGTGGCTGCTTGATTAAAAGGTGGCTACTCAGTCCTTCAACTCTGTTTGCCTTCAGGTAATGGCTTATTTGTACTATAATTTTAATTGTCTTTTTTTCATATTTCTTGGCTACAAATACAGAACTCAGTCTTGAAAATCCCTAATGGCTTGGCACCCACAATCTTTTGAAATTCTTGGAAAAGAAATTATGTACAATTTATGTTTAATCTATGTTTTTCTTGTGAACGTTGCCTATCTGATCCTATGTGCCTGTGATGCCGCAGCAAGCAAGTTTTGCACTGCACCTGTACATGCATAGGACAATAAACTCGACTCTGACTTTTGGGAGACAGTGCATTAGCCCACGTGTGGAGAGAGTGTTTCATGATGACACTGCTAAATGAACGAGCCCTAGTGTCAAGATTCTAACTTCTTGTTCTGAAGTATTTCTGTATCTGTCATAAAACATAACAGCACAGTACAAGCCCTTCAGCCCACAAATGTTAAAAAAAACCTCAACATTCCTAACTCAAGGGAATACAATCCAATCCTAGTTTACTTAAATAACTAAAATTTTTGTCATTATGAGAAAGGGGAATAAAAGCAAGAGGGCAGAATTTAATGTGAAGAGTGTCAAATGAGAAAATGAAAGTGAAGTATTTTTTCTTCATCTGAGCATGAACAAATTGTGGAGCATATTGCCAGGAATAGGGAACATGAGTCTTTACGTAAAAAGATGTTGGGAAAGAGAGGACAGGGATATTTCTTTGAGAATGAAAGAAAAACAGATGCAACTTTTTTTTTTAAAGTGGTGCATTTCTCCTGCCCGAATATATATCAGATCCACTGGTTATTCAAAGATGGGACAGGATTTCATTCAATTATCCTTTGGGATAACAGAGCATTTTAAGCAATTGCTATGCTTTATCAGATTTCAAAATATTTTTTTACCTAACTCCGCTTAGAGAGCTAGAGTCATATAGACAAATCTTCAATTTCCATCCCCACCCTCCTTTTGGGGGGTGGGGATGAAAATCCAATATTTGTTTTGTGGTAGACTGACTTACTGACCTCAGAGGACCTGGCCATCACCCACTTGTATGGGTATGGGAAAGAATTAGTGTGTGTTTGATATACTAAACACGACAGACTTGGGTGAGGATTTTGGGCACTCTACCTACCAGCTTAAACGTGGGTGCATTCAAATTATGCTTTTGCTCTACTCAAAAGGTACTGAAAGGAGGATAAATCAAGAATGTAGCATATGCTCTTTTCTGATGTATACTAAATTAATACTGGGTGGACCCCTTCAGATTGCATCAAGAGACAGACGGTTTACCTTAAATGTAGTCAAAAACAGTAAACCCTAAATGCATACGAAACAATTCAAACCAGCCCTCCAGCCATAGTTCAAAACCACAAACTGTGGATGCTTTCTCCCAGGACCACTCCACGCGGAAACGTGCCCTGTCCAAATTTGTTCATCATAAACTGCTAGCATGACATCAAACAACTTAGTTTTTGTCTCTCCCCCTGCCCCCCCCACACACAAATTCAACCTATACTGCTCACTGAGGACTGCCCCAACATTGCCATTAAGCCTGCTGACAAATGTAATGTTGCTCTTTGGCATGCAGCCTTGTTGAGAATAAAATCAGTTCTATGGCATCTCACACCTCCCTCCAGACTATGACCCCACCATTGAACATAATTTACAGAGAAAATTATGCCAGTGACTTGAGGGACATCTCACCTCCACAGACTACAACATCAAGTTCTTCAACTGCACATGGATCACTGCTACCTCCTTAAGAACCACAACGAGAACTGCCCTGGTAGACCCATCAATTCAGCCTGATCCTGTCCCACATAATTCTTCCTACCTTGACTCCATTCTTTCTCCTCTTGTCCAGTCCTATCCCACCTACATCCATGACACATCTGACACCCTCTGCCACTTTAATGGTTTCCATACTCCTTACTCCTAAAGGCTTATTATTACCCTGGTGCCCAATCTCTCTGCATATCCAACCCACAACAAGACTGCCTAAGGAGCCTTTGTTTTTTCTTTGAACAGAGTCCTGGCCAGTCCTGTTCAAGACTTTAGGATACATGGAATATTCCTTGCTTCAGTCCTACTTGAGTCTATTCCCTCACTTCCCCCCCTCACAATCCCCTCCCCAAGCTCCATACATAATGACCGTTCTGGTGTTGCTTCATACTGTTTCACTGAACATGACATTATCATCCATGATGTCATCTTCCAGCCTGCTCTCACCTTCAGGTGGTCTATCTCAATCGTCCCTATGACCATTTCAATTGAGTGACAGGTACCCACCACAAGCCACCGAGTCCAGCAACTACCTTCCCAGTTAAAGCAGCAATTTATTTATACTACTTCCACTTCAGTTTAGTGCATGCATTGCATACAATATAATCTTCTCTGCAGTGGGGCAACCAAAAGCAGATTACATGACTGCTTTGCAGAACACCTCTATCCTGACAGATAGATTGAGATAGACCACCTGAAGGTGAGAACAGGCTGGAAGTTGACATCATGGATGATATGTCATATTCAGTGCAACAATATGAAGCAACACCAGTACAGGTCATTATGTATGGGGCTTGGGGAGCCAATCACTTTAATTCCCTATTCTCCTCACTATTACTCCTTTGTCTGGTCCCACAAAACCCAAGCTCAGTAAACACTTCATCTTCCCAACAGGCACATTACATAAGTTGCAGTTTAATAGTTTCAGGTAATCAGCAATCCCAGCCTGGTATTTCATACTTACACACTCAGAGCCTTTTCTACCCTTCTGCTTTCTTCCTATCACAGACATTCTGTATTTGCTCAACCCTCCCTCTTTGCCGAAAATTTATTTCTCCAAAATTTCCCAATTCTGATGAAATGACAACGACCCGAGATATTACCCATTTCTTTTCCTTAGATATATTTCATGCCCTGCTGAGTAGTCCCAACATTCAATTTTATTACGAACTTTATTTCCTATACAATGAACTTATTCAATTTCCACTGTGAGAGGCGAAATGTTAATCATATACAGGATCAAACTGCTGAACCCTTAAAAATACTCCTTTTTAACCAGAATTACAATGCAGCAAATAAGTAGATCATCCCACAAGAGAGGAATGAAAAATAAACCAAATTATGCTTACCTAGCTTAGTTGTGTCTGCAGTACTGTAGAGATCCAAAATTCCCTGCCAACCAACCCCACCCCCCCCACCCCACTTCAAGCAGGTGGAAAGAATTAATCCATTATGTATTTTCAACATCTTAAGGATGTGCAGAAATGAAGATATTTTTCCATCCAAAATAAAATAAGGAAAAAAAAATCAAGAAAATTGCACACTAACAATAAATCAATTCAAACTAAAGCAAAAGTAACTTCTTTATCACATAACTTGTATAATGTATAGTATGCACTCTTATATTTATCCAGGTTCTTCAGTTGGCATATGGTGTAATTCAATGCCAGGCTCACCAGACGTACATGCCTGATCTAGTGTCCAAAATGCTAAATGAACCTTTAACATTAATGACATTTTACAAGGGCAGACACCTCAGAAGCAAAAGTGACTAAAATAGGTTTCTTGTTGCTAGCTAGCAGAGAGGGTGGCAGAAGAGGGAAAATCAAATGCAAGTTGACACTGTATTTAGCTGAAGTGCAGGTATCATTTTCTTGCCCCATTACTTATTTGTGATTCGTTATCAGGCACAGGGCAAAAAGATACAATGGAAACATAATGCAGTATTTATCGCATCTTTCAGGCTGAGGTAGCCGTACACAGCTGTAAAATATTCTCCCATTCACTTCCATGATCTGGATTTGTACAGAAAATTGAAACCCTATTCAGAAGTTAGATATCAGATGAAATCCTGTTCAGAGCAGTTCTAAATATTGTTAAGAATCTGTTGTGTTGTACCTGAGGTAGTGCAGGTCTGTAATTTCCTTCATGCATAGCCAGCAGAACTGGCAGCCACACACAGCACATGTCATCCTGTTGCAGCTTCCATCGTTCATCTTCAGGATAAATGCACCACATCGTGGACACGGCTTGATTTCTTCAGCTACACAAGGAAGGGATTGGGGAGGGAAGCATAATCTTTCTTACTTTGCAAATAAGAAATCTTGAATCAGCGCCCTCCGCCCACCACCACCAATCTTGTTCTCACTCTTCCCCCAACTCACCCTGGCCCTCAGCAAGTTCATTGAATCATATTCAAAGTGCTCTAACTTGATAAAGTGAGAGGAATAATTAACAATAGGACAAATAATCAGGAAGCAATTCCATTGCTGAATGGTCAACACTTTAACAAGTACATTATTAAGGGTGCAAAGCTGATACCAACCACTGTTTGTAAATTCACAAACAGTTTGTAAATTCACTGTGATGTGACATACTGTAACTTCTTTTGCGTCTACAAGAATGAACTCAGACTTCCAGTTGCCTGTCACTTTAATTCTCTTTCTCACTTCCACTTTGTCCTCCTAAACTGTTCCAATGAACCTCAGGTAAGTTTGAGGAACAGCACCATACCTTCTTTCTTGTTACATGACTGCTCTCTGGACTTGATGAATTAAACAATTTCAGATGATTAGCTTTTGCAGCCTGGTATCTTACATTTCCTTCAACATTCAGGATTATTGCTTTCCCCTCTTCTTGCAATTTCAGATTTCTTTCATGTATTTT
>JARFYF010000002.1:31101684-31113330 GCA_030265395.1 Rhina ancylostomus
TTCAGTTAGTCACACTTTGTGTAAAACAGAAAAGTAAACAACTGCAAAAATGAGAATTCTCTACTCAGAGGATATTTCAGTCATCTCCCCTTCTTTATTTAATTCTCAATAATAAGTTATGAGAAACAAGCATTAAAGCATTAAACACAGTGGAATGTCTGCACCGCAGCAAGTTTCCATTTAGGTTTGGAGGACTTGTATCAAAATGGAAAGCAAAAATCAGTGTTGGCAGTATCATTCAAGGATTCTTTCTGGGTCTGGGAACAAAGGAATAGTGTATCAGGGAGAGCAAAAGAGTCCAGCCAGCAACAGTTAAAATTATTTAGTATCTCAACAAGAATGAAAAGATAAAAGGCAGCAAGACAGACATAGTGGTGGCATGAGATGTGGACCTTGATGACCACTGGCATCTTGGATGGCTTAATCCAGTTTGATCCAATCATGGCATCATTTCTATTAAATCTGCCTCTACTATCCAAATATCTTGAAGTCAAAATATCAACCAAATAAATTTATGAACTACAATTCATCTAGTGTAAGGTTACTATTGTTAACTTTAAGAAATTTGGTTTGAAGGTGACAGATTTATTCAAAAAAGCCACATTAAATCCTTTTTCAGTTTCTAACTCTAACATGAAGAGAAGAAACAATAATTAAACTTTAGTGCTTTGAGCAATAACTGATTTCATAAATGGAGTTTAGCTATTTCTATTCTTAACAATTTTATCCAACCACTCTAATACAATGCAAGCTAGGAACATTATTAAATATTACACAAAAATGTTACTAGCACTAAATTTTCACATTCTTATTGCACAGATGCCGCTCTAGTCTGCCTGATTCAACTTTGATATTATTAAGTAGTATTTAAAGAAACAGTGAACTGGGAAGGATGCATCTGCACAGCCTCATATAAAATGACTCAGCTGCTGTAGCACATTATGATGACCTTGCTGCCGGCTTAGTAAAAATATTAATTGCTCTACTGAATTCCTTGTCAGATTTTTGGAAAGAGATCATGTAAAGTGTAAATATGAGCAGAATCAAAAGCTCAGAGTACCTCCACAAGTTATATAAATTGTAGCTGTCATCAACTTTCACAGCTCGGTCAGCTTGTAGTAAAAATTTAAGTGAAGCTAACCAGATAAAGGTTTAGAAACGATGGACACAAAACAGATAACCATATACCAGCAGCGGCTAACCTTGTTAATGAACCCCTCTGGTGATGGCAACCATTTGTATTTCAAATATATACTGATGAATCTATTTAGGATCCTCTGAGAGAATGCACTTCCTCACTGTTTCAAACAAGAAATTAACAAATTAAACATTTTTCTTCCAGTAAAGGGAGTATTTACCATTGTCTGTTTCTTCACTGTGAATAAGAGAGGTAGAGTGTTTTTCTATCCCAGCCACAAACACGTCTCTCTGTTTACGAGCTTCACTGCAGGTTTGGTCCGGGTGCCAGAGTTGTTTGCAATGATAACAGAACTCAGTTGCACAGCCCGAGCGCTCACATGTCAGCTTTGGGCAGGTTGCACAGCCATTAGCAATGACTCCATAACTGTAGAGAGTCAGGATGCACAAAAGATCAGTTTCAAATAGCAAAAAGCTACAGTCTCATAGCAGAGATAACATTATTTGCATTGCATAGTTATTTGCATTACATAATCATTTATCATTTATAATTCCAAAATACTAAATGTTATGCAATGGTAAGCTGTATCAGTTTGTTCAATAAGGTGCAGTTGTGCTGCAAACAGCCATACTGTTTTCCCATCACAAAAAGAAATTCTAAAGCAATTATGTTCTAGTTGATTAAATTATATCATATCTATATTGATAAAAAAACCAAAGGTTTAAAGAAAACTGAATGAAAGCTGAGGCAAGATGCTGTCAAAATTTAATTATGCACAAAACTTTTTGTTTCCTAAAAGAGGGGAAAGAGCACCTAGCTTTATCGCAAAGGTCATGGTCAGATCCTGAGATTCATCAATACATCAAACAGTTCTAGATAAGTTGTCAGCCTACCCACTTCAAAAAAAATCTCGACTTCTCAGAAATAAGTGAATTTCATTGGTTGTTATAAAGAAACAGCAACATAATACATTTTACTTCTAAATTCCTGGCCAAAATACATTCACTGAAATGGAAAAAAAATGGAAAATATCAGTTCCAATGATATCTATCCATTTCTCCAATCATGACCGAGAAGTTTTAACATGAATAAGGGAAAACTGAAGCGTGTCAATTTGCATCACATTTATCTATTCTCTATCTATCAGACTGACTGAGGATCAGCTGTGGAGAGGAATGTCAGAATGCAAGTGTACAGTATCAATGTTGCCACTTTTAATCACAAAGAAATGTGATTGGAAAAACAGATTAAAACATGAATTAGCTGTTTCCAATTTAAATTTTGACTGATTTTCTAAACCATTGAAAAAAAATTAGTGAGTACAGAAATATTAGCTGATCCATCAATATGTTTACCTTCCCAAAATGAATGTTGTTAAGTTAACCTTCCATAAAAATGCTCCATGGAATTTTGGCATATATATTAACTTAAATACAGGCATAGATGCTTCATCTTTTCAACTTGCTCTTCTTAAGTTAAAGTTAAACAAATTTCTATCAATCCTTTCATGTGTTTCCAGATAAAAAGCCAAGCAAGAATGAGGCATTTTGTTTCTAATTTGGGCATGGGTATATGTGGAAACAAAAATGATATAACCAGATTCACCTACTTGAATTCCAATGTAAGCTGATCAAACAGTATTGTTAATGAGCTGCATGATATCATAAGAAATCTGCAGAGGGGCAGAGGGGGAAAATTATGTAAAGTATTTTGAAAGATATTACACTCTCAAATTACAAAATTATATCTAACACATTTGTCTTTTAAATAGATTCCTTTCAGCAACGGCCAAAAACATCCATTTGCGCCGGTCTCATACATTACATGGATCAGATAGAATACAGACTTGTGCTATTTATTACCAAGTGTCTACAGGCAAGAGGTCAGCTCAGACAAACAAAGAGCATGTCCATCAAGTTCAATTCATTTTATTGCCTCCAACCAGATCACTAAATCACTAGCTGAATGGATCCAAAATCCTAGGAGATGGAGTGAAAAGTCATTTTTTTAAATACCAAATTTAAGATTGGTTTACATTTGCCTTCACAACAACACAAATTGACATTTTCTTCAACTCTGGATCTCTCAACTAATAATTCAATTTTAACATTATATGACACAGTAGTGAGCAAACAATTCAAAATAAGCCTGTTCAAAAGATCAGCCTACTTTACAGAACCAATGTGTTAGCAGTCCACTCAGTCAGACAAAACTCTTTGGGAATTGTATTTATATACAACATTTTCCCAATTTATTAGATTAATAACCCATCCAAAAGGAAAACAATGGAGATCACATATCCAGAACCTCCATTTCAGACTGGGCATAGCTGTGGACAATTTGTAGTTTAACAAGAGGCATTATTTTGAAAGTGATGGTATGATTGACAAGGCCATGTAATGGGAGAGTTAGGAACTATCACTCCACCATACCATGACTAAAGCTATCCCTAAAACCAATAATTTGAAAACAAGTTTTGCCTGACACAATTCAAATTCAAAAGTCAAATATCCAACAAGTCATTTTATGGGATAATTATTGCAAGCTGGATTTTTGTTTGAAATGCATTGCATTTAGAAATGTGCTTATCCCAAAGGGAATAGTTCCCTTTGAGAGCCAAGTATGAGTATTAAGTTTAGAAGCTACGTGAAAAAGATGCCCAAATAGAAAACATTATAATGCATATAAGAGTACAAATATACATAATGCACTTCAATATAGAGTTATAGACCAGTTAGTTTAAGTAACCTGATTCCAAGGAGATCCAGTCTCAAGATACAAAATAGAGAAAAAATTAAAATAGATTCTGTATATTCTTAGACCTTACAAGCACATAATGGTTTTTTATTAAGGGATAACAGTGTACATTTTTTGAGAACTGTATTTTTGACTTAACTGAAAACACATTCTGGCTAAAATTACAGTTTTTCATTGTATTATGGTAGTTGGTGCACATAAGAAATGCAATGAAAATATCCAAGAGAAATATACATATACAAAATGTCAGAAGGCTATATTTTAATATAGTCTGCAATATACAGTAACAGTTAAGAAAAAGTTCAGAAATACAGACTCATCAGCTGTATCAGCTAAATAAGGATCCTATCTATGAAGAAACTAGAAGTAGATTGTGGGGAAACCAGCACAAGGAACAATAAGTTTTCATAAACATTTGTCACACTTAAATACATAGGGTGCAAGAATACAATCAGAGGACTCAGCAAGGGGGAGTTGTTGAAGATGCTAAAGACATGGGGTTGGCTGCCTGTTTTTCGCAGCTATAATCAGAGTTCCAAATGCTGTGCAAAATGGATCAGCTAGAAAAGATTTCAAGAAAAAATAGAATTATTTTTTGAAGATAGAAATGGATCAACGAGAATTTATACTTCATGGCAAAAATGGCAGAGAGAATTTTAAAACAAAATGTGCATAGTTCAGGAACTTAAGCAATAACAATTGAAACAAGGAGATTCACTGATGTTGTAAGGAATCAAGGCAATGGGGAAGCACAGCCTTTGGTTACTGATACAATCTAGGACAGCAGTAGGTACTATTAATTCATAGGTAATTACCACTTGAATACTTACCATTATTGATCTTTATCTGTTGACAATCAAATAACTTCTGTTAACCACATTGATGTCAGTCTTAAACTACAATGGGTAAACAGTTTTAACGGGCTTGCAGGTACTTTTTCATAAAGTACTCTGAAGCAATTTGATGAGAAAATTAGACACATGTCACCCTATATAGAGATGATTTAAAAGCGAACAGCAGAACTTTTCTGTATGTAGAGACCATTCAGTCTGGCAGACTGTGGCTATTAAAGTGTCCAAGAATCCATGTTTGGCTACCAGATGCACTACTCAAAGGAATAAATGAAAATCTGTAGACAATATTAAACCATGTAGAAAACTGTCAAAAACAATGCAGAAGACTACAGAAGGACACACAAATTTGGAGTTTAACTAGATGACATTTAATGCACAAAAAGAGTGACATAATCAATTTATACCTAGAACAGTACACTTCTAAAATGGAGTGGAGAAGGAAAGAAAACTAGATATGCAAATATATACATCATTAAGTACATGAAGAGGAAATAAAACAGTTTGTATTGAGAGGAATTTAATACCAAAGAAAAGCATAATAAAAGAAATTTAGTAAAAAAAACTTTGGCATCATGCCAAAGTTTTAGGATGTTCACAATACAATGTATATATAGCCCAATTGAGAATGAAAAGCAGGCCAGGCCATGAATTAGAAGCTCTGCTCACCACCTGCCTGATAGCATAGACAAGGTACATAAACATAACGCTGTATTATAGTACTGCATTGGTCACAATATGATTGCATTCTTAAGAAGTTAATCTTTTCCTAAATTTTAATACCTGTCCAAGCAACAAGTTGTTTATAACATTTAAATGTATTCTCCTTGGCATTTACTAGATCCTCAAGTCACACACAGGCCAGATTATACTATGGTTGGCTGTGGAATCATGCTGCATTTCGCCTTGTTATGACATTCTGAATAGGAATATTTTTCTCTCAGCTACTTTTCATGCGCCATGACACTAAGAGAATTTGGAAGAAGTCTGTGCAAAACTGTTGACCGAAGCATAGGTTTTTTTGCATGCAAGGCATCCATTTTCTTGCCTGTGCTTTGATGGGGAAAGTTTAGAGAAACTAGGATTGAATTCTCTGGAAACAATACTGGAGGAGAACTTGGTAGAGGTGTTCAAAGTGATAAAATGAATGAACATGAAGATTTCTGTTATTAGTAACAAAAACTAAGAGTTCATAATCAAGATAATGTTGGAGGCAAATTTTTAAACAATCAGGATAAGTAATACTTTAACAATCAGTGCTAGACTGATAAAACTGATACATCACCTGAGAAGTTTCTTGATAATTAATTCTAAACTGCTAACATAATAAAGTGGGAGGACTTTGAGGGTGGTGGGAAATAATCACAGCACAGCCATTAGAACAGGCATATAGACGGCATTACAGTTTAAGAAAGGATAACTTCTCAAGGATGCAATCATATAATGAGCAATTAAGTACTATAATACAGTGGTATTTTTATGTACCTAGTCTATGCTATCAGCAAGTGCTGAGCAAAGCTCAAAAATCATTTTGGGGAAAGAGAACAAGCAAAGCAAAACAATTCAGCTCATTAAATTCCTGTAGCCAGCTGAATACAAAGGTAACTCAGATATGGAAGTTATTCCAAGAATCACCAACAATATCATGACTCCTTGCCAGTTACTTGCAGAATTGTTTATGTTTTCCTGTTCACTTCATGACCCATTCACTTCAGCCTGAAGAGACAGGGTACACATGTGACAATGTTGCTCACCTGGCACAAGGTACTATATCAATTTATTTTCTTCCTCTCCCAGCCCATGCAGATGGAGCCTAGGTAGAGGAGGAAGGTGGGGCAAGAGCCTGAGCTACTGTTGTATGTCAGCTCCTCCTAAAGAGTTCAGCATGGCTAAAAATCCTGGTCCATTACATCTTCAGTGTGACCCTAGACAAACTCAAGGCAAAAAAAGTTATCAATTAACACTTTACATAAGTATGGCCAAGTTATTAACCATGTCTGTAATCTGAGTATATTATCCTCTACACTCAATTATCAGCTACCTAAAGGCAGATAATATTCACTAAAAGAGTTTAGTCTATAACCATCACCATCCTCTGTCCTGTATTTATAAATTAATCAAGTGCAAAGATAATAAATCATATCAACCAGTTATGTGGTACATACCTACAATCAGGTGCAGGACACCATCGGGCATCTGGATCAGATGCAAGGTATCTTCGCAGCATGAATTCTTCATACTTTTCCATCAAAGTGCCATTGTTGAGAATCATACGGATGTCTGATGGATGAAACAATTCTGAACATTCTGGACAGGCAACGTTGACCCTGCTTTCTGTAATTTCAATTTTCAAATATTGCTGTAAGCAATCCAGACAAGAGCGATGATGACAAGAAATAATCTCTGGGAACTGGGATCGAGGCTGGCTAAGAAGGCAGAGTGGACACTCCAGAGTGCCCAACAACTGTTCATTACTGGAGGACTGTATTGTTCTATTAGAGGAGGTCATCTTTTTCTCATCCTCACTCTCTGTTTTAGTGTTTACTCCCTCAACTGTGACGGCAGACATCTCAAGCTTTGACTTAGATTTAGGTTTCCTGCTGAAGAGGCTGAAGAATTGGAGTTGTCGATGTTTATTTGGTCTTTTCATGATCTTGAATTATACTCTAAAGGTCACAAATATTATCGAGATCACTCCTAATTTCTTTCCAAAGTACTTGACAGATGTTTACCAATTTCTGAAAAAAAAATCATTTAACGACAGAATTCTTACAAAGCAAACTGTAAAAAGAAAATATGGCAAGATTTTTTCCTCTTGGAAATCCAAGTTGTTCCAAAGTTTAATTAGTAATACTGATGTAAGGGAATGTTTTGAACAGAGCTGACAGGAAGCATTTTATTACAGCACTGATTTTTAAATGGCTTAGCCCAGACTGTATAAGCACAGCAAGTCCAGATTCTAAGTAGTTCCAGAATCGACAGAAGTTCTTAGTGGACTTTAAAAGATGTCACCTTACTAGAGTCATTGTTTTGTCCATTTTCAGCACAAAATCTGGAAGAGTTGGAAGAAACATATAATCAGTTATACAAAAATGTGTTAATTATGAGCAATTCAATCAATTTTACATGATTAAAGAACAATGCAAGGCATGGTTAATGTTGAATAATGTTGCTTTGGTGGAATATGAACTTGCATCATAATAAAAGGCAGTGAAGTAGATTCTATGGATACACCAATCCCATTATTTCATTTCCCCGTCACCAGAACGGACCTGCATTACAGAACACCAGTAGAGCTCTTTATAAAAAGAGAATTCACTAAATCACCACTTGAAAAAAAATCAGCTCTTATGAGTAAAACAGGAATTCCTAAAAATGAACAACAAAGTTCCCTTATTCAACTCAACTAAGATTGTTCTTTAGACAATGTGGTTACAGCTGTTGATTGGCAAGATCAAAATGCACATTTTACAATGGATCCATAAATAGGCCTGCCCCTATTGTACAGTCAGAGCTCTGCAGTCATGCATGGAATGAGACAGATGACATATGCTAACTGCATATTTCCCTGCTCTCATGTCTGATAACTTTTGATGACAATAAAAGGGGTTTACTTTTAAGACTGGAACTTAATTTCAAATTTCTGTACTGTTTAAAGGGCTTTTGTGTTTGACCAGTGTTTGTTGAAGTTGTTGCAATCAGCTGGAGGAACTCAGCGGGAACTGTGGGAGAAAAGGAATTATCGACACTTCAGGACTACCTGCAGCTAAAACTTCAATGCTTCAAATAGAAATACAAGAAATTTTACAAAGAGACGTTACGGTTACTGAATATTCTATCTCTTAACAACTTTAGAAGACTTTTTGTACAGGATAATATGATCAAGAGTTAATCCAAGATTTTAAAGCTTCCGTGACGGAGAACTTCCCAGTTCACAAATATGGACAATGATACATTTTGCTTCATGCCTCAGAATTCCAAGTTATTATAATCCTATAATGTAGTTTCAAAAAAAAAAATCACATGTATCTAATCAGAAAATGCTGAAACACAAATATCATTGTGCCACCATAGCTGCTCAGGAAATAAAGTCATCTTTACTTGTCACTAGCTGCAACACTAAGAAGTATTTCTACAGCAAAAAGAAAGAATTTGGAAACTTAGCAAAATATAATCAGTATTAACGGAAGATGCCACTGATAACTAAGAGTAAAATTTCCATTTCAGGCTTAAGATCAAACCTCACAACTTCCTTTACGATGACATAACACAAGCCTGCAGGTGTGACCTTTTTCCTCATACAGCATTAAAGGATTACCTGCAGTCAGTTATTTCTTGATTTCTGGTTGGAGAGGACAGCTGATCAAAGTAAAATTGCTTGCAATGGGCTTCAGATGACCACAATTATAGCAACCTCTATCCTATGTTATAGTTGTCAGTACTTATTAACATTGAAACAAATGCCAATCAATTGCTCCTCACAAAGATAACAGATTATCTAACATTATGACTTTTATAGTTTACAGACTATTGGCCAAAAGCAAAAAGAAAACAATTACTCTTTTTCCGTTTCTTTAAGCAATGTCTTTTTGTGATGCGACAATTAAATAAATCTAAAATACAGCTATATGATCAAGGACAATGCACAATATCATTTGAAATTCTGCTTTCAAAAAACTTCAGTTTAATAAATATCTGGCACTCAAAACATGTTAGAAGTTCAAAAATTATTGGGAAAAATAACTCAAAATAATTTCTACAAATCTTCAGAATGCAAAGGAATAGACACCTGGATACAACTTAGGAAAAGTTAGATTTTTATTTTTCATAAAATGCATACTTCATTCAATAGGAAGCAGCCCAAGTTCTGAAATCCACCATTACTAAGTTGTAGAAACAGGCAAAGACTTCAAGCTACAGACCTAGCTACAATGGCCTGAAGAACTAAAACACAGGACATTAAACAAATTTTACTTAAAAAAGATCACCATTAGAATTCAATGCAGTATGACTAAATGTTTATAAAAATACATACACAAGTATGTGAACAATGAAAATCTACTCAACTAATTTAGTCTGATGCAGTGATACCACTTCCCACAGATGCAGTCATCACCACATCCCCTGCTGCTGCAAAACTCCTTGGGGGCGGGCAGTTAGAAAATCACATGCAGACAAAATCTACATTTGTCTTCCTCAACGCTGCTGACTTTTGGTATTGGTATATTTAACCAGCACGTCATAGATGGCACATTTCAAGATGACCAATTATCAAATTGCCACAAATGACAACTTAATTCAATTTCCAGCATCTCTGAAAAATAATCTGTTCAAATTGCTGTTTGAACCTTATCCAAGCTGCATTATTCCTTGAATCAATTTCAAAAGTTAATTCTTAAGTTATCGAACAACAGATACAAAAACAAAACACACTGGGCACAAAACATGCTGTCCTGTTCATTACATTGGACGAAGTAACTTATGATTTTAAGCTTTTTATTTCCCCTATAATTGATTGTGACTCCCATAAAGCATATTTATGGAACTAATGAATGGAGGGGGGGGCAGAAGTCAACTTAAGTGCACTGCAAATGCTCATGTATTGAAGAAGAATGCTTTACAACCATACAAAAATGTGATAATGATTTTTTTTAAATGTTGGGATAACCTATTCATACTAACAATAAATGTTAATCTATATTTATGTTGACTCTGAGGTTCAATTGCAGGGAAATGAGCTGTTGCCAGAATCACTCAATTTATAGACATACCACGATTATTAGCTTTGTAGCTTCCTAAATCAGATGTCTATGGGCAGTGCCACCACTGTTAAGTGCAATGGATTCCCATTTTCTCTTGGCACAGGAAGGTTACATTTTTCATCATCCAACACAGGCCAGCAATATGGGAAGATAAGGATACCAGAAAAGGAAAACAGCCTATTACCAAAGTGATGAATGCATGGTCTTTTTCTGACAGTTTTTCCTGTGCAACTAATAATTTGAACCTCAAGGTAAACAGTAGATCCACAAGATTCAGAATTTAGAAGGATATCAGAACCAGTTATGTCATATGACATTAGTTGGTCAAAATTACATTCAGTGGCAGTTAAAACACATACTTGATTTCAGCCAAAGATCTTTAGGTTAAACCAAACCACCAATCATTCCACTGGATTATTTTGTCTGTTGGCACACTTTAAAAATACTATTAAAAGAAAAAACATTGCAAGCCAATATTTTCTCTTTTAAAATCATGATCAAAGCTGAGTAAAAAGGATTTTAACCCCTTGAAAATTTATTCCAAGGATGTGGGCAAAACAGCAATAACAGTACTCTGTATAATTGAATGGTTTGCTGAGCAACTATGATCACTTTTAAATACATTTACTACCACAGCTCCAGTGTTGTAGAGAAGTTGGTGGACCAGATGAGGAAGCAGGCATGGAGACAGTATATGAGCTATCCAGACTTCCTGCTGTGAGACACCAACCAATTTAACTCCAAGGCCTCAAATGCCATGCAGACCTGACCTCCATACAAACCCTACAAAAATAATAGTGACAACAGCAGGAAGAGGGTTAGCACAGCTGGGATTTTAGTTATGCAGGAGTAGGTTCATTGGTGAAACAAGATGGTGACTGTCAATGTCAGAAAAACTTAACCATTTCTTCCTGTGTCTTTTCAGGCCCAGAAAACCACCTCCTCATTTGGGCTTTTTTGCAGCAGCTGCTGCTCCAAGGTGCCTACTATGATTTGTGAGGCAGGCAGTAGCTGACAAATGGCCAGTGTAGCAATGAAACTGCACTGATAGCTGGAAGAACTTATCAGTAAAATTAATGCCAGAAAGTTGCAGAAAGTTTCTGTTTTCAGCAATTTTAGAGTCAACACATTCCAAGAA
>JARFYF010000002.1:31122872-31135028 GCA_030265395.1 Rhina ancylostomus
AAAAGTGGTGAGTGTATGGAATGCACTGCAGGAAGAGGTTGTGGAGGAAGATACATTAGGAACATTTAAGAGACTCTTAGACACATGAATGATAGAGAAATGGGGGGGGCTATCAGGCAGGGAAGGGTTAAATGGATCTTAAAGCAGGATAAAATGTTAGCACACATCGTGGGCCAAAGGGCCTGTACTGTGCTGTAATGTTCTATGTTCCAAGTGCAAGGTGCAGGAAGTGCAAGGTGCAGGTCCACTTATTCCTTAGAAGTTGAGAAACTACATGGGGTGGAGGAACCAAGAGATTTTGGAATACAGGCATGCTACCAAAACCAAGAAAAATTGTCAGTCAAAGCATGTAAGCAAAATTCTGGAGTAATTTCTAGAGGAATTGTTATACAAAGCCAAATAGATTTTGTATAGAGTCTTGGACAGTTTGCATTTGGCAATGCTGCATGCACTTCTGGTCTCCACAGTATAAAAGGAGTGATTCTGAAGCACCAGAGAAAATGCACCAAGACTTGCTGATTTCCAAAACTGAGAAGATGCTACTCTCAGTTCAGGACAGATTGAGAAACTCTTATGAAAATTCAGAATTAGTTTACTCACTGACAGCAAGGGAAAATCTTGAATTAATGACTATAATAGAATTAAATTTGAAACTGGCTTTGAAGGAGAGGAGGGGGAAAAAGCACAAACTAGAATTTTAAAGTCCACTGAACTTTCTTTTAAAACAAATAAATGCACGGTAAACTGTTGAGTAAACTGACAAGGTGAGACATTCTGTGTTATTGAAAACGCCACAAGGATAGAATGAAATACATGGTCCATAAGACAATTAGGAAAATATTTGGAAAGGATATCAAAACTAATGGCATCAGTTTTCATAAAAATATTGAGAAGGAATCAGTCAAGGGATCTTTGTGAGCAGACATTTTCATGAATGCAAGAAGAGGAGAAAATACCAGTAGTGCAAGTGACTATATATAATTCAAGGAAGGAACTTAATTTAATAAATGTACCAAGCGATAAATAAGACTCAAGGAAGAAAATGCTCCTCTATTTAAGTGAGGAAATTACAGATACACAAGTCATAATTTTCCACTTCAGATTCAAGAACTTTACTTCAACTTCATCACTTAAGGAAGTGAGGGAGGGAAATCAGGAATCAACAGATCAGTTAACAAGAGTTATGCGGAAATTCCTGAAATTTATCAAATTCAATCGTCAACTTTGGCTCAGTTGAGAGCACACTCCCAAGTCAGAAAATTTACATTCATATCCCAAACTCAAGACCAAGTGCAAAATCTACATTAACACTTGAATGTAGTATTGAAGGACTGCTGTTGTCATTCAAATCATACTAGTTTCATAAATGAACACAAAAAAATCCCATGGCACTGGATCAAAAGAGTGCCATTGTCAATATCACTCAATCAAAACTTCTAAAACAGATTATACAGCCATTATCACAATGCTAATTGCTGGCCTTGTAGTGTGCCAACTGACTCCTACATTTCCTACATTACACTTTAGAAGTTGTTTACTGGCAATTGAGTTATTTGGAAAATCTGGAAAGAATAAATGCATTTAAACACCGGAATAAAAATCAACTCATTATAGAAACTTGTCACACCTGTGTGAAGGGTCTAATCTAGCATGGTAAATTGGGAACTGTCGGAAGCATTCGATAAAGTTTAGCACAAGAAGTTAATACCAGACATGATTGCGCACACAGCTAGAGGTAGTAAACATAGGCACTTCTCTGGAGGAAGAGAAACATGAACAGATCAAGTAAATACTTAAAATTATGCAAGATGGAGTTCATTTCAGGTAAGTGAGAAATCATTCACATCAAAACTAAGAAAGGCAATCAGAATTTTTCCACTATGGCAAGAAATTAGCAGCTGTGAAGGAACAAGGGAAATTAGGTGTTCATATACACAAATCATTTGTGTAGGTGTCCAAGAAGTTAAATGTAATGCAGTTTCTCATTTAAAATGGCAAGTTGAATTCAGAAGAAAGAATGGTGTTCCTTGTTCATATTCAATCCACGGTACCACTTTCAGTTTTGGGAAACCGAACTTCAGGGAAAGTAAATGGAGCTTATATTTAGAACAAAGTAGACAAGAATTATATCATGGCCCTAACAGACTAACCTGCGAGAACAATCTCCATGAAGTTGGCTTGGCTTACAATTTGAGTTTGGAAGATTCAAGGGTGATCTAATCTAGTCCTTAGAACTGATGAAGGTACTTACTGTAAGTACTTCACTAAATTTTAGGATGCCTGGGGAGGGAAAGGAAAATCACTAATCCCCAGACAAAAGAGCATAGGTCCTGGAATTAGTGCAAGGCTATATATGAATGAATTCAGAAAGTACTTTTCCAGACTAAGGAGTGGAAGTTTGAAATTTTCTTCCCAAAAAGACTGAAGAGACTTGATTTAAGATGAAATTAAGGCTGTTTTACCACAGCCTTAATTTCAGCTTAATAATTAAAGGTTAAAGCTACCGTTAGTAGCCAATATATGGAGAGGAGTCAACAGCTGACCCCAGAATATAATTTGACACACTGATTTACAATTGCATCATTAACAATGAGGCCATTAATTACTGATATGAGCAATTTTAAAAAAATTAAAATTGGATTTCCACAAGAGTCCACTCCAAAAGAGTTGAGATTTTACAACTTTAAGACATCAGATGCCAGAATTTTAGTAAAACACATTTCAAAAAAGCAAATGAACACAGTTTTTTGAATTTCTGTTGTATTCCAGAATATTTGCCCTCAGAGACTTAACTCGCATCAGTATTAGTTATTGATCTGGTTGAACCTGGTTGGGTTGGATAGCTGAACCTTTACCAGAGGCAAGTGCAAATATAGCATTACATTTACATTGAAAGTTTCTCTCCTACATTAAGGCACAGAAATTGGAAAAGTTGTCAAAAATTTAATCACAAAGGCAAGACTTTTAAAAATTATAAAAAGATATCATCTGTGCTCCTATGGTGGTCTTGAATACAGCAATACAGTGGTGCAGTAGGTAGCGTTGCCGCCTCAAAGCTCCAGCAACACGGCTACAATCCTGACCTGTTTGTGTGGAGTTTGCACATTTTCCCTGTGACCACATGGGTTTCTCCTGGATGTTCTGGTTTTCTCCCATATCCCAAAGGCACGCTGGTTAGGAGGTTAATTGGCTACTGTAAATTGTCCCTTGTGTGGATGGGTGGTTGGAAAATCAAACTGGAATTGATGGGCATTCAAGAGAAAACAGGTTGCAGGGAAGTATGAAGAGGAATGGGATCAATAGATTGCTCCAAGAGGAGGGGTAGACTTATTGGGCTGAATGGCTTCTTGTGTTGTAAGAAAATATGAGAGAAATAGGAAAGAAAACATATCGAAGGACCAGCAGAAGATGCGTGACAGAGGTCTGACAAAATTCTTCCCCAGATATTCTTTTCTTCATACACATAAGAACCAGATCCCACTAAGCATTTTCAACTACTGATACAACCAAGATAAATAACAGCATCTCTACCTTTGAGTTGCGAGATTGAAAGGAATGTGGGAACAAAAAACATTCCATTTAATCATTGTACCCACAATAATGTTTTTATTGAACAATTGGTTTTTCCTCCTATTAGAATTGATTCAAAGGCACATTGAAGATTCTTGTTACATATTGAAGATTCTTTTTTGCACATTGAAGATTGTTTTCTAACTCTTGTTCCAAACATTAGAGACAGGAGGATAAAATTACATTGACCGGGTCATTCTCTCTTCTCTCCTATCAGGCAGAAGATACAGGAGCCTGAGGGAATATATCACCAAGCTCAAGGACAGCTGCTATCCCACTGTAATAAGACTATTGAACAGTTCACTTATATGATGAGATGGACTGTTGACCTCACAATCTACCTTGTTGTGACTTTGCACCTTATTGTCTACCTGCACTGCACTTCCTCTGTAGCTGTGACACTTTGTACTGTTATTGATTTTACCTGCACTACCTTAGTGCACTCTGTACTAACTCAATGCAACTGCACTGTGTAATGAACTGACCTGTACAATCGGTACGCAAGACAAGTTTTTCACTGTACTGGAGTACAAGTGACAATAATAAACCAATACCAATAAAGGGCCACCACTGACACAGCCCAGGCAACTTTAATTCCTCAGAAAGCACCTGATATTTTTTACCTGAATGAGATGGAACAAGTGAAAATGTTACCCGAATATTGTTCAAACTTTACCCTACTGACCAGCAATGCAATGCCATTCTCCATAATAACTGAACAATCAAAAAGTCAAGGGGGGCACGGCTTGGAGAAAAGACATGGCGCTGATATTAACCATGTGGAAAATTCTAAAATCCACAATGAAGGAAATGGTAATAGGGCAGATGGAAAATAATAGGATTGGGCAGAACCTAGATATATTTATGAAAGGGAAATTATGTTTGGCAAATCCTTTATTTATTTTAAATTGAATGTAGCAGAAAAGGAAAATATGTAGTGTATTTGGACTTTTAGAAGCCCTCAATAAAGCACCACACACAAAGAAGCAATCTTTCAAAACAAAATTAAAGCACATGGGATTGGAGTAATACATTGGCATGGGATGATGATTAGCTAATGCACAGAAGATGGTGTAGGAATAGACAGCTCACTTTTGGCTGGAAGGGTCTTCCATAGGAAATGGTACTAGGGCCTCAGCCATTCACAATTTATCAATAATTCAGATGAGGAGATCAAGTGTAATATATACGAGTTTGTGACAATAAAAAAAAAGCAGATGGCAGTGAATTGTGAGGAGAATAGAAGGAGATTTGAGCAATAGAGGAATGAAATGAATGGATGAGGACATGTCACATGGAATACAATGGAGGAAAATATGAGGTCATCACTTCAAAAGTTAAAAATAGAAAAGAAGAGTTTTAAAATGAGTGACCTGGATGTCCTCTTAGATAAATTACTTGTAATTAAAGTGCAGGCAAGCAAAAAGTTGAGAAGACAAATAGCATGTTGGGCTTTAGTGCAAAAGGATTTGAGTATGTGGGTTTAAAAAAAAGCCTTACAGCATTTGCACAGAGTCATTCTGAATCTACATCCGAAATATTGCATGTAGATGTGGTCACCGTATGCAAGAAAAGATATAGTTGCTATCCATAGTGTGGTCAGTGTTATAAACAACCATCCCAGAATGGAAGAATTGACAACCTTTTCAGTTTGAACCAATAATTAGAGGTTGTCAAACATATGATTGGTTAAAGGTTTGTGAGATTCTCTGAGAATGCTAAGAAAATATAAGCAAGGAGCTTAATAAAGATTTAAATTGAAGGAACAACTCTCCAATAATGATCAATTGATCACAGAATCATGAATCAAGAACTGCTTTGAGAAGCTATCAGGGGAAATTAAAACTAAATTAAACAAAGACAGACTGAATCTAGACCAACATGAGATAAGGAACAATACTGCAATGTAACAATCTCATTAAGCAGCAGTGATAAACTGGGAAGTTTGCTCATTTTACTGGGAGTCAAGAACTCGGAAGTCTAATAAATTGGCAGCAGCAAGACTAGCCATGTAGTTAGAATGAGATAATAAACAATGTGTCCACTCCCAAGACATTCCCAATGGCATCTAAGGCCTCACTGGCAGACAGAAGAGGCTGTTAACAAGAGGCCTAGGTTAAGACAGCAAAATACTTACGTGGTGAGACTTGGTTATGAGAACCACACAAGCAAACAGTCAACAATAATCAATTTCTGTTCCTCTGTACCTGATTGGCACAGTACCAATAATGGAGATACTACACAATTGATGAAGTGGAAAATGGAGGTAATACTGTTGTAACCAACTATCCAGCTGCAAAGGGACGAAGAAGGGTTGGAGTTGAACTGGATTGTTAATGTGATGTGATATATAATTGAAGAACAGAAGGAACTGAAGGGATGGGTCCTAGAAACAGGATTTAACCCCTTACTGAACCCTGGATCAGCATGACAACCAGGGATTGCAGTAAGAAGTCAGAGACTAATCACTTCATGTCTTGACATGCCTTGTGTGTTTATACTCTGTTTTAACAATGGAGTTTGATTAATACTGAGTATATCTTTCACCAATTGTCAATCATGTCTCTGTAAACTAAGTGTGAATTCAGAGCAACAAATATTCACCATATTGATTCTGAGCACAAAGGGATTGTCCTGTGAGGAAAGATTAAACAGAGTGGGCCTATATTTCTACAAATTAGAAAAATGAAAAGTCATTTCACTGAAATGCATATAAAAAAATGTTACAGGGCTTGACAGCATAGAGGAAGATTTTCCTTTGCTCAGAAATCCAAGGCCAGGTCTCAAAATAAGAGGATCGACCATACAGGATGTTAAGAAATTCCTTTGCCTTGTGCAGTGAATTTTTAAATTCTTTATCCAAGGGGCCATTGAGGTTCAATTAAATTCAAGGCACCAATGGATCATTGATTTCAATTTTTAAAAAAAAAGTCTTATGCAGAAAATTGCACTGAAGTAAAGGATCAGCCGTGACCTTATTGAATGATTGCACAGAAATGGCTGAATGGCCTACTCCTGCTTACATAGAACAGTACAGCACAGAAACATGCCCTTCGGCCCACAATTACTGTGCCGAACATGATGCTTCCACCACTATTTCAGGAACCTACCATTCTGTGTGAAAAAACTTGTCCCACGCACCTCCTTTAAACTATCCCCCTGTCACCTTACATGCACGTCCTCTGATACTTGACAATTCTACCCTGGGAAAACAATTCTGTCTGTCTACACTATCTACACAGCTCATAATTTTATAAACCTCTATCAGGTCCCTCCTCAGCCTCCAAAACTCCAGGCAAGACAACCCAAGTTTGTTCAACCTCTCGTATTATACTTTTGTTCATTTTGTCTGATGGCCACAGTTACAAGAGAACTGATAAGACCTTGGAAGGGATCAACCTTGAGAAGTTTGTATTGTCCAACAGGCATACTAAATTATAACATGTGTTGCAAAACATCTGGCAGTACAAGGCTGCAGTTCAAGAATGTGCAACTTACTGGTCTTCAGCTCCAAACAATATATGAAAGCAGGAAAAAAAATTGGAGAGCAAACTACCCCAATTTGTTGAATAGCAGTGCTCTTCAATAATTAAAAATGCAATCGACAAAGATTACGAAAATAAACTCTCACTTTGCCTTACATACATTATTTTAAATTACTCCATCGTCACTAATAAACCAGCAACTGAAGTCTACTTCTACTTTATCTCAATAAAACATACACAGGGGCTATCCAAGTTACGGAAGACCTGACTTGCGGAAATCCAACTTTACACAAATTCTCCCATATATTTAAGAATTTTTCAAGATAGTAACAATAATAAAAAATATTTTGTGGTATTCATTAACAATTCAGTATATATTCCATTAGTTTAATTATGGGTAGTGTTAGGGTGTTTTTTTTCAATGAAATTAAATTTCAGGAAATGTATACAGAGCAATAGAACATGGATAACTATAGAAAACGGATGTTTCTAATTTATGGAAAAACTTGGCTTACGGACAATTCTTAGGAACAGAACCCTTACATAACCTGGGGACTGCCAATACTGAAATGCAGATTGCTTTCAATATATTGGTCAACAACAAGAAAAACTGATTGTACCACATTCTGAATTATGCAACCAAAATCATTACAAATGACATTATTAAATGCTGAAAGTAAAAGTTCAGTTTAGTCTGCCAACCAAATCTCCCGACAAAAAGAATAAAGAAATCAGCATCTGCAGTCTTGTTTCTCAACTGCGGAGGAACTCGGTGGGTCAGGCAGCATCTGTGGAGGTAGAAGGATGGTCGACATTTCAGGTCAACACCTTGCATCAGGTCCTGCCTGACGCACTGAATTCCTCCCATGGTTTGTATATTCAAATCTCAACATGCCTACCTTGTTTTATTGGCTGATGTGATGAATTTCCTGGACATGTTGCTGGAATAACTCAGTAGCACAAAAATCAGGAGAACATACAAAGCCAATTGCAACCATTACAAGGAGCTTCCCATTAAATATCAAAACAATTTGTCTTAATGAAAGTTATGGGAGCATCCACTGTTGAAATTTCTCCCCTACACCCACTCCACCCAAAATTTCTGTTCCTAATTTAGAAAAAATTCTCAACTGGTATCTCCTCTATTATATCAATTTTTGGTGATGTGAGAAACAAAAAGGATTTTTGCTTCAAAAACCATTACTTTCAATGGATCAGCTTCAGTTAACAAGCCTTTACCACCCAGCCAGCATCATCCCCATTTGTGTCATTCAGGCCCTTGGCCTCAAGTCCTTCATACATTCCTTTTGTTTTCTCGACCATCCTCCTACCTCCACAGATGTTGCCTGACCCACCAAGTTATGGTAGTGTAGCGGTTAGCGCAACACTTTACAGCACCAGCAACCCAGGTTTAATTCCAGCCACTGTCTATAATGAGTTTGTACGTTCTCCCCATGTCTGTGTGGGTTTCCTCCAGGTGCTCTGGCTTCCTCCCACATTCCAAAAACACACGGGTTAGGAAGTTGTGGGCATGCTATGTTGGCACTGGAAGCGTGGCAATACTTGTGGGCTGCCCCCAAAACACTCTACACAAAAGATGCATTTCACTGTGTGTTTCAATGTACATGTGACCAATAAAGATTTTTTTTTAAAAAGTTCCTCTGCAGTTGAGACATAAGACTGCAGATGCTGGTTTATTTATTCTTTTTGTTTTCTCCACTACTCCTCTTCCCTAGAGCTTAAAACTTATTTATTTTGTAACTTTTTCAAGCCCTGAAGCAGGATCTATATTCCTCAGTCCACAAGTAATTCCAAATGCTGAGTGTCCCTAGCATTTCCTGCTTTTACATCTTCACGGTGAATGGTTTGGAATTATTACTGAGAAATTTTTTTTTAAATGTTTGCCAATTTTCTCCTTCTCTGGACCCATATGCACCTACTGAGGTGTGAACTCATTTCCTAATTGCCAACCAGAAATTCTGATCAACTTTTTCCTCATGTAAAAGCCTAAATATCAAGTATGAACAAGGTACATGATGTGTTAAGAAATATTGTGGCTGTCAGCTAACAGGGCAAAATGTAATTTTCAGCATGATTTAGAATTTGAACTGAAAACTGGAATTCCATCTGAAGTAACAGTCTGCTGGAGGAAATCAGTGGATCAAGCAGCATCTATGGAAGGAAAGGAATTGTCAATTGTTTCTGGTCAAAACCCTGCATTCATTAATTCCTTTCTTCCCACAGATGCTGTTCGACCAGCTGAGTTCTTCCAGCAGATTGTTTGTTGCTCCAGGTTCCAGCAGTCTCTTGTCTCCTCATCTGAAGCAGGTTAGCATCCTATGACAGGCCTTCATGCCACCATATTAGATATCAGTAAAAGGCACAGAAGTCAAGCTTGGAATCTTCTCAATATGCACCGACAACTAGCAATGTCCAGCTACATCCTGACTCAAAATTTAAAAAAATCCATTGAGTTAAAAATGTCCATGCAGTGGGCACAAGTGATGAGGGAACAAATAAAACATGGAGACAAAGATCTAATAGATTACTTAAAATACAGTGTGGAAATAAATAGAAATACTTAATGAGAAACTACCTCAACCAATTGCCAGTCACAATTACTTTTAATTCAGCAATACTGTCTATAAGATTTAAAATATTTTAAAATATTGTAATTGGGTAATGAATGCCAGTTATTTCACAAGGTATTTCCCTCCATCTAGCAAAGCATTACAAATATTTGGCAAATTGGAATGGGTTGGTTTAATGTTGTTCTGTGTCATACAACTTTGTATTTAGTGCTATGCTTTTAAGTTTGTTTCAACAACACTTGAGCACTACACTGAGGATATTCTAAACTACCAGTGATTTCAAAAGATTTGTTTCTCTATAGAATTTAGACTTACCATGCCATTTTAATGAAAAGAGTATTGGATTCTCTGCTTCCTGGCCAATTTTCTTCCCTTCAAGAACATCCCTAAATACTAATTGCCATATTCACTGCAAAATAGCTACCATATATGCATACTTAGTCATTGTATTTAAGAAAAACATTGAAAACATGCTAGTAAGTGCTTCTATGTTCAACTCAAATTTATCAGCAGTAAGATAGAAACTGAGCAAGAAAGGATATTAAACATTCTCCCTTCATGAGATTAGAAACGGGTTTTTAATAACAATCCAGTAGGTTTGTTGTCCAAATACCTTGTGAAAACAATTCCTAAACTCCTTTTCACCAATGGAATTTAACTCAGATCAGGCTCACATGTATATGATTTGTTCTAAATTCCAGATTATTAACTACTGTACCCAATGACATGCCATATAGTCAAAGATCCCACTTTAATTGAATGAGGATTCTCACCCTAAAGACTTGGAAGAAAAACACAAGTTATTTATTTTCTACTTTTTTTTTTAAAAAAGTTTTTTTTAAAATGGTATTTCAAATTACTTTTCTTTTAAAAGTTAATAATTTTCAGTAAAATTCTAATGTTTTTTTAAATCTAAATGTAGAGATATTTTTAAAAACTGCAAATAAGAAATAGGCTTTGACAGGAGGCAATACTGTCTCTGGCTAAACCTCCTACTAAAGGTTGTCAGGGAGTTCAAAGGCAGGACCTCACTGCTGAAGCCTTGGCAATCACCTAGTTTCAGAAAATTAGCTCAGTAGGACTTCTGCCACCAGCTCAGGTAAGCAAGGGTGAGCAGGAATTGCAGGCAGTAAGCCAGAACAAACAAACCAGATTTAGCTCATTTATCCATCCAATTTACCCTGTAGATAAGTATCTATTCCCTTAAATTGGCCCATGCCTCTTTGCACCAGCCTGAGTGATGAATGGCAATAAACAGTTCAAACTGTCAGATACGAGGTCAGCTTGAGTACAAAATTAAAACCTAATCCTATCGTGTGCAATCCAAACCCACCACAAGCCTGGCAATGATTTTCCATACACACCCTAATGTTATAGATATAACAATCACAAATGTGTTATTATTCTGTTGGAGGACAAAACACCAAATATTTATCAAGATCAGAGGACACAAGCTGTAATACTAACAAATATAGTATTGATAAAGTACTAAGTTGAACCAGCATTGCACAATCAATCCAACCCAACAGCTTTATCAGAACACAGACCCTCGTCAGTCCAACCCAAACTCAACATACACAGTTGAGTCCCTTTGGGCTCAGGTGGGTAGCCTGGTCCGAATTAAATTCCACTTGGTCAAATGGAGTTTGAGAAATGTTTTCATGAGGTATTCAGGCAACTCACATACCCACCTTTGTACCAGATAGTAGAGATCAATTATAAGACACTTCAAATTGAATATCTTTCAAATATATGAGAACTTCCTAATTAACAATTTGAAAAAAATTATCAAAAGGATATTACCCAGTGTGTTTGAAGATTACTTCAAAGTTGATACTAGTAATGTTGTACTCATCTAATTTGATTCGACTGAAGGAAAGGACTATTCACCAAGACTACCTTTTCAAACCAAACAATACTTCTGAAAAAGCTCTTATTCATGAGCCACGAAGTTTCAGAAAAATAAAAGCAATGTTGTGACAAACCTTATTATAAAACAAAAATCAATACATTCTTTTTAATAAAAACACTTCATATTATTTTATTAATGTGAAAATTACCAATTTATCATAATGGGTAATTCACAATAACCTCTTTAGGTTGAGAAATTATAATCGCAGTCCTGATTGGAAAGTAATCATTTTGATCCAGTTGTAATAATGTCAATTGCATTTTAATTTTACAATGTAAATTGATTTGTTGAGTTATAAAAATAAGGTACCTCTGATACAGTAGCTTAGTAAAGTTACCAAACTACCAGACAGCATTCTGAAACAATGATACAGAATTTGAATCCCACAATGGCAGCTGGGAATTTAAATTCAAGTGACTAATTAAATTTGGAATTTAAAATGCTAGTAGGAATAACCACCAATTGTCATTCTGGTTGGGAAACTTTCTCTTTAACCAGTGTGGCCGACGCATAATATCTGACCAACCAATGTGTTGACTCTAATCAAGGGCAATATGGGATGGGTCACATATGGGGGGGGGGGGGGGGGGGGGGGGAA
>JARFYF010000002.1:31143537-31158086 GCA_030265395.1 Rhina ancylostomus
AATGAAAACTCTGGATTCTGCAATAAAAGTTGAAAATTCACCAACAGTAGATCAAAATATTTCAATACAGACCAGAGAGCAGAATCCAGGGAAATGCGGATTCTGTGACTGGGAAATGTTGCAGAGTATACATAAAGTGAACTAATACTTCTGTTGTGTTCCAGGAACATTGCACAATGGTAGCTCTGATACAAATGCCACTTTGCTTTCTGAATTACTGATTCAAATATTAACAGATTTAAAGTTTGTCCTTTTTGCCTTTTCCACTGAAATTCTTGCACAACTTTCCCACTGGTTCCCATATAACTTCTAGCCCAAAAAGAACAGCAAGCTAATTATCCAAAACACAACAACAAAAACAAGAATTGGATAAAGTACACGTTGACATCCAGTTTTCCAGTCCTTTCCTTCTTGGAAGTTCATAAACTTAACCTGCCTTCAATGCTGCAAGTGCCAATAACTCTGTTACTGAAGAAAATTCAGAAGCCATAGGAGTGATGTGTTGTTATATCAATGCACTAGGCTGCTTTTTAATCCCAAGAGGGAGAAGCAACAAATTTTGATAAAACTGAACAACATTTCCTTATATTTCATTATATCATGCCATGAAAGGCTATACCAATAGGCTCGTTTCTTGATTGATGTTGCATTAAGTATCTTATACTTAGTTTTAGTTCAGCAGGACTGGAAAACTCAAGATCTCGTCAATTGCTCAGCACCTTTGCACTTGGGGATCCTGTTTTCAGTGGTCTATAATTTAACCAACTCTCCTGCCTTGGACTGACGAAGATAAAAGTGAGGCAGAGGAGATTATAATTTTATTCTCCAACCTATACTTTCAGACCAGTTATCTATTCTGAAATGTACTAAATGCCCTGACTGACTATAAAGTGATGGGAAGTATGCTGGAAACACTCACACCAGGAAGATGCCAAGAGGTAAAAAAATGCTAATGGCACTGGAGCTCTACTGAAATATCAGCATTCTGGATTTAGAGTACATGGTGTACTTATTCTCCAATAACTGATAAGCAGCAGCTACTATATCAAACCATTTTTTCTGATAGACGTATCATTCAGTAATTTCACCATGACTACCACCAAGTTTTGTGTTTAAACTTGTACAAACCTTACTGAGCCAAACTTTTCAAAAGGAACCTTCTCATAATGATTACCAGTGCATAACAGTTTTGCCAGTGAGGTTGAAAGGTGAGATTGTGACTTTTCTACATTACATTCATTTGAATTGTGAAAGACATGCAAGAGAATAAAAATACATATTGTCTTTTTAATTCTGCATTGTGTTCATTGACGTGAATATCAAGGTGAAGTAATGAAAGCTGCAGCAACTAAAATTTAAAGAAGAGTGGTTTAGAAGTACAATGGATAAAGTTTGAATGCTACCTAGTAATAAGTTAATAAGATTAGACATTAGTCAATGACCAAATGGCAACGTACATCAGTATCAACTGAAGCAATATTTATGGCGAACTGTGCTAACTTGTACCTTTATAAAATACAAACTAAGATACATCTTTTACTTACTACATACAAGGCATCTTACAAAAGGAACATGCAGAATCTATTTCTATTTAACATTACGTTTAAATGGAAGGAACAGCTCTCTCAACAAGGAGACACAAGAGACTGCAGATACTGGAATCTGGAACAAGAAGCAAGATGCTGGAGTTCCTCCAGAATCTTGTTTGCAGCTCTCCCAACAAGTTATATTTATAAAGAGCCAATTATGTAGATAAAGGCTCAGGGCACTTCAGCAATTGGGGGAGAGGATAAATGGTATGTAAATAGCAAATATGAAATTGTTATGGGAAATGAGCAATAACTAGAGATTTAAAATCACATTCAAAACTATAGCTTTTAAATTCAAAGGATCAGGGGTGGCAGGGGCAGAAAAATCAGCCCTAAAGAACAATAGGTGACAGATGAACCATCAGAGGAACAAAGGCTGGGTGAAGTGCAGAAGGTGGACTCCAAGGCAATACTGAGGTCATGGAGAGATTTCAATTTTTAATATTAAATAGCCAAGGTTAAAATTGCTGGGAGCAACTACAGTGTGGTACCTTACAGACAAAGAGGAAGTGTTTTGGATGGGTGGAAACCATTAGAAGACTGAAGAAGACTAGTTGAAGAGTTCAGAGAACCCCATTCAGAGCTGTATATTAACTCAGAATTGTTGAGTAACCCAATCCAGTAGACAGGGAAGAGGAGGAGACAGTGGTGCTTGTACAGGTCAACAAGGTGGAGTTACAAAGATACACCATCACGAAGGTGGAAAAAGTTAGTAAATAATGTTTACTCAAAGTATTTCACCCAAACAATAAACATAATTCAACAGTAAAGACATGTTCATCATGTACATGATCGCAGAAGAAATGACAATTAGCAATTAAATTACTAAATAATAGGATTTCTATGTACTCAAGCCACAATTGGCACATCATAAATTCATTATTAAGCATTTTCTGCCCAATCATGCTCCAGATAACAGGGATTTGTAAATCACTGGATAATAAAATCTTCAATAAGACTTGCCTAGTCCTAACCTTTGCTCTACAATATTACACACCATTTGCCAGCACAAAATGACATGAAAATTAAGTTACTTATAAGCATCAATGGAGATTTTCAGAGACCTCATTGTCTTATTCCAGTTTCCCCAAAATATTACCAAGTGAAGCATTTTCTCTTTCTCCAGTCAATGGTTTGATCAAAAATTTTAAGTGATGAGAATTGATCTGCATTTAGTATTGCAGCATATTGGTAATGAAATTCAAATGAGTTACTGTCCATTCATAAGTTATGCTTTAACAACTGTCTTCTTAAATTGAACTTTGCTCCTAAAACGGGATGGCATCTGCCCCTCATCATTACTTTATTGAAGAGAGTTTAAGTATACTAGACGAGAGAGAGTTATACAAATGATACAAGAAATCAGAATAGAAGTCCTAGAATCACTCAGTATTCTGCGGAGAGTGAAAGTTAAGGTCTCAGTCAATGACCCTTCATTGAACCACTAACCCAAAATGTTAACTCTAGTTCTTCTCCACAGAATGCTGCCTGACCTGCTGAGTGCTTCCATACTTTGTTTTTATTCCATTTTTTTTAGCATCTGCAGTATCTGCTTTTCAAAGAAAAAAAGGCCATTTGCACTTTTGCGTCCATTTCTTTTTGCATTCTGAATTAAGAGCAATTATATTTATTTTATCTACTAGGAGCAAATCATTATCCACCAGAACAATTTATCACTATATATATATTCCAATATCCAGGGAACTTCCTACCAGCATTCGTTCACGAGGTTGAATTAAAGATATTAGCCTCTGCAAAGACAGACTTTCAACCCAGAGAGCCTCCATGACAAACTCAATCCAAATAGCCTATAGAAGTTGGAATCAGATGATTTTAACTCACGGAGGCTCCTTTCCTGCATTCTACCCTCCGAAGGAAACCCTCGACCTGCAGAGACTGGTGGACTAGAGCGGATCGAGCAAATGGAATATCAAATTGCTTTTACCAAAACAAAACCTTGCCAAAGGCCCGTGTCGTCAGATCACGAACGCCAAATCAGAGGTTATATCAGTAACGCCAGTAAATTTGACGGAGACACGCGAATGAGATCAGATTGGGTTTCACCAGATTGCCCCCAGTTATTACAAGGGGGGGGTGGGGTTCAAGCTTTTCCCAAAGCAAGGTCGGAGGTTTAACTCAGAGGCACCTTGAGGCATGAGTTTAATTGCACTACTGGCCTGCCATTAGTGGGCAGAAACAGCGCAGTGACAGGCCTGTTGGCCACTTACCCCCAACTGCTACCTCCTTCGTCTGTCTGTCTGCCTGCCTGCCAGCCCCCCCCTCCAACAGCTGATCCAGTTCCGGTCCCGACCCACACACGCGAGAAAAACGTCACCAGAACTGCGCACCCACTTACGTCATCACTTTCCGGGTAAACATTGCGCTTGTCGAAGGTGGCCGTGACTGCGACGCGGCCGACAAATGTAGTTGGGTCTTTGCAAAGAATAGAAACGTTAATAAATCCAGACACCGGTATTAATTGTGCGATTATTTTACTTTTAAAAGAAATAAATTTCCAAGAGCTTCTGCCTGTGTTTCACTCTGGTAATTGTAATCAGTATGCCATTCCCGTTTATAGGCCGGAAAATATTGTAGAAATCATTTTATTTTCAGCAACAAAGGTTGTTAATGATCTTCACAAAGCTTCCGTGGCGTGGGCGACAGCACCACTTGAAGTCTGCCATGTCGGCCTATTACTTCCCTTGAGACTACAATTCCCAGAAGGCTGTGTCGGCAATCCGTCGACGTGCACCGACGTCACGGCCGTCAACGTGCATACGTGATGAGGTCATGTAGAGTGGGGGAGAGGGAGAGGGAGGAAGTGATGGATTTCCTTCCTGCACTTAGACGCTCAGGGACTGTTGTTTCATTAATGGCTGATAGTTTAAAGCAGGAAGTAAATGAGGTTTAAATTCAGTTTTTTCATATTAATGAATATTGGATGCATGCGAATGTTGCTTTTTCAACTCAACACGTTTCAGGGAGAATTTAAGCTGAAGTGAAAAATGCCCAGGAGGAAACAGTCCAATCCTCAACCTGTGAAAAGTAAGTAGTCATTGCAGCGTGTGTGAATGAAGAAAAGAGAAGCAGGCGTGGGATTACTTCTGTGTCTCCTGTTAAACTCAATTCTGACATTGCAAACTTAAAATTGCTGTGTTAAACACAGAAAAAGTCTGAAGTAAGCCTTCTTAACTCATTTGAGAGGAAATGTTTTCCATTGACCAGCGTCACTTCTAAAGCGTTTCTCGATTGCACCTGCTGTTTTTTTTCCTTGTTTGCATCACTTTCTATTTGACTTAAGATAAAAGTGATGTTCCTGATGGAGGCCCGTAATGGTTCAGTGTGAGTCAAAGCTGGGTAGTCGAAGTTTAAAGTTGGATTGGCTTAAGTAGCTCAGTAACATAAGTTTTCTTCAAACGTATTTTTTAAATTTTCTATTAAGATCTTTTATTAAAGGGGAAAATCAGGAAATAGATAAGTCACGGTGCCTAAGATCTTGCTTGGCATTGAGGGCTTAAGTAGAGATCGGGGTAGACAATTTAGTTGACTGTTGTGTAGTTAATGGGGGTAGAGAGAAGGTGAGAAGATAGTACGAGATAACTGATTTTTGAAACAATTAGGAGATGTTGTAACTCTAAGCAAATTCGCAACAACAGATGAATGAGGTTGTGGTGCTATTTTATGATTTGCGATATTAGGAAATGAGGAGCTAAGTCACTGATGGTTAATATTTAGGTACACCAAGAAATTAAGAAGGCTAATGGTGTTGGCTCTCATTATGAGAGGATTTCAGTACAGGAGTGAAGATGTCTTGCTGCAGTTATACATGGCTTTCATGAGACAGCATATAGAGTATATGTGCAGTTTTGATCTCCTTATGAAAAAAAAGGATAAATTTGCCATAGCAGGTGTGCAAGTAATAATTTAACAGCCTGATTCTAGGGATGGTGGGTGTGCCACATGAGGAGAGATTTGGATAGATTGGACACATATTCTTTAGGGATCAGTTGAATACGAGTTGATCTCACTGAAGTTTACAAAACTCTTACAGGGCTTGTGTGGATGCAGACAGGATGTTTCCTCTGGCACAGTGGTCTGCAACTAAGGGTCACAGCCTTGGTGGATATGGGGCAAGATATTTAGGATGAAGATTTCTTCACTTAGTAGTGATGAGTCTTTGACATTATCCTGCAGGGCTGTGGAGACTCTGCCTTTGAATTTGTTAAAAATATACTTCTGGGTATGAAAAGAATCAATGGATATGGGGATAGTGCAGGAAAATAGAGCTGAGGTATAAGATCAGCCATGGTCTTGATGAATGGCAGAGCATGGTTGAAGGGCTAGATGACTTCCTGCTGTTCCTATTTATGTGGGCAGCTGAGTTTTTAATATATTGGGAAAATGGAGAGGAAATTATTAAGTAAGAAATTAGAAAACCTGAGTCAAACAGCCCATCATCGATAAGGTTTTCAAAAACAGTAACATGGGTTTTATTGCATGAATTAAAGTTATCTGAGTGATGCACAGCGGCCAAGATTTGAAACTTAAAGTCACACAGGTTTCAGTCTTCAGTGAGTGGCTGGCTATGGTAAGGCAGTTGAGAACTTTTTTTCATGTTGATAAAAATGATGGCTTGGTCTTTCTAAACTTTTGGTTCATTTGGGATCTTTTTTTATAATTGTCCACTAACTTTCTGCTCTTGGGCTGTTGCAGCTGCAATGTTTAACATAGGCACATAATAATATTAAGCTATTTAGCCTCCAGAATATTTTTTGATATGATGTATTGATAGATCAATATATCATTGATCCACTCTCTACCTGTTTCCCTCCAAATCCTTTGATACTTAACATTCTGTAGCCTTTCAGAGGAAGGGACTCAAGAATACACCACGTTTTGTGTGCAAGAAGATATTTCCTGATTTCACTTTTGTTGTCACTCCCACTTTTTAAGGTTGTGTTCACTTGCTCAAGATTTCTTCATTGGAGGAAGTGGTATCCATGAATCAATTGTACTTGTTTATCATTTCAAAGCCCTTAATTAGATCACAAAACTCAAAGGCATAAAAGACAAGTTTATGCAACCTGTCATATTGTAACCCCTTTAGCCTTGATTTTGTTCTGGTAAATTGTCCTGGTAACACCTCCAAATCTAGTATATTTTGTGACTTTCAGCGCCCTAAGCTCAACATGTCCAGGTTGAGTTTGACCAAGGCTGTTTGAGTTCACTTTTGATCATTAGCCCCTTAAGATAAAGATTAACTCTCCTCATATTTGTTGTTCACCTATGCTTTTAGTTTGTTTGTGGATGTGGAACATAAATTCATTTCTCCATCTTGGTCACCAATCTCTTGTATTAAGCAAATACTCCAGTTTGAGACTGCTCTTATGACTCTTTCAGCTCAACTTAGCAAATGGTCATTAAACAAAATCTAGCAGTGCTTTGCCTTCCTGCACTTTCAAAGTGATGATGCTGACTTCTTGTGCCACTCAGTGGAAATCATTTGAGATTGGAAAGATTCCATTTTTGATCTGCACATTGCACTTAGTTCATCTCAGTCAGGTACTACAAATCATTACTGTTGGATAGGGCCAATTTCCTGATATTTTTACTCCTGATCTCTGAGTGACCTCTGCTGGAAGTGCAGCGGTGGAGTCTGTGAATGAGACTGAGATTGGATTCAGCTGCGATGCTCTGCTCTTTATTCAGCAGCCTGCCAGTTCTCGTTGTCACGCTAAGTGCTGTGAATAATGTCACTTAGCAAAGTACAATACTGCCTGTGAAGTCAGTGCCTTTAGGAGAGGAGGGCAGAAAATAATGCTGCTAAGGTACTTGAGCAAATCTCTTATGGAGCTTTATAGGTTTTCAGGACTTGATCAGAGTCAGCTGAACTTAGAATCTAAATGTTTTTTTTGTAACTTGTTTTCCCCTTGTATTATCAAGTTAGTAGTTGCCTATGATCATGTGTGCAGTATGAACAAGGTATAGGAGTATAAATGAAATAAGAGACTGCAGATGCTGGAATCTGGAGCAACAATCTACTGGATGAACTCAGTGGGTCAAGAAAGAGAAATTGGTTGAAGAAATTAGTGATGGGAATTCATTGGGAAAGGCAGAGCAGGGTCAACAGGTATATTGAACAAACTTTCAAGGATTGATGCTGAGGCTTTAGCTGTTAATTCACATGGATAACATAGATTCAGAAACCTTATGTAAATTCCTCAAATTAGCAGATGAGAAAACATCAGAGGACATGAAAAATATGTTGGTGAATGAAACGATGGATGGCTGCAGAAAATCTTTTGAGAACCACAATTTGAATTAATACATGCTTTACTTTTTAACTGAAAGTGCGAATGGTTTGCTTGCACGCTTTCATCCTTCATTTGGCCAGGCTGAAACTTGTGTGCTTCTAAATATATGGTATAAAAGGAAAGCTGGGTAGTGTTTAAAAAAAATGCAAAATAGAATTTGTTTGGTATTTAGTTGTGTCATTGGTCTCCACGCAAGTAAGCACTGGCTGCCTGGCTCAGTTGTTTAAAAGCCAAGGTAAGGAAATCCAGTAGTTGTATTCAGGAAGGATAATTATTAAGATCAGTGCTATGACATCAGAATTGGAAGAATAATTATAAGATTGTGTTCATTAATACATTAACACTCTTGTAGAGTTCAAAAAGTGTAAATTGTGCTCCAGTCAGTTAGAATCTCTTGCCTGTATTCTTCACTCCAAAGGTATTATAACTAAATTCAAGGGCATTTTGTGAAGTATTCCTGACAAGTGAATCGTCAATTGTTACTGAATGAGGAAAGAGTTTGTGAAATTTTCTTCACACAGAAAGTTGTTAGTGCATGGAATACTTTAGCCCAGGGAATGATTGAGAAAGAGACTACTTGCATCTTCTCAGGAAAGAGTGCTTAAATGGCTGAGGCAGAGGAAAGTACAGGGAAAAGACAGGGCAGGGGATTCATTTTGGTTTTTTCTTGCAAGCATCTGATGCTATTGCAATCAGTTGAATAGGCTCTGACTTTTAAACTGTTTTGAGATGTGTTTGTGTTGATTTCAATACAATGTGGTGTTCATGTTAATGAAAGTATTTGCATGCTTATGATTTAAAATGCATCAGATATTTGTTAGGAAAATTTTAGTTCGATGTTGAATTGAATTTTCGGCTTTGGTTGCTCATCATCTGGAGAATTCCAAGACCAACAACAGGACACATTATGGGATTAGAGAAGCCAAACAGTTCTTTGAGTCTTTTGCTTTATTGCAAAATCATGTACATCCTATCTCTTCCAAATGACCATTTACCAAGATGGGAAGTTCTTAGCAAGATGAATGGGAAAATAAAAATCTGAAATTTCATGCTGCGGCTGCAAAGAAGTGTAGCAGTCAGCCTAACGCTATTACAGCAACACGATTACAGCTCCAGCGATCCAGGTTCAATTCCTGCCATTATCTGTAAGGAATTTGTACGTTCTCCCTGTGTCTTCATGAGTTTCCTCCGGGTGCTCCGGTTTCCTCCCATATTCCAAAGACGTACAAGTTAAGAGCTGTGGGCACGCTATGTTGGTGCCGGAAGAGTGGCAACACTTGCGGGCTGACCCCAGTATATTCTCAGTTGCGCAAAAAGATGCATTTCACTTTGTTTCAATGTACATGTGACCAATAAATAAATATCTTGAAAAGAGTGAAATTGTGGATTTATTTCTGCATTTAAATCTTGATTGAATGAAGTTCCCATAAATGTAGCAGGGCAAAGGCCATGCAGTGCAAGAAACCTGAGATTTTAGCATTGATCATTTTCCTCAATTCATAAGATTCTATGGCTCATGTCCTACCATACTGTGCTCCAGTATTAAACTGTTGTATACACTTTATACAGTTATATTTGGGAGCTACTTGCATTTTCTTTGAAAAATAAACTTTATTCAAAAATGATATACAGATCCTCCCCAGGTTACGAATGGCCAACTGGGTTACAGCCTGGACATCCGAATAAGCATTTGGGATGTATGCTCTATGGACAAGTTGGGCATTATGGATTTGTGGGGTTCCAGGCATCTTCTGCCATGTGGGAACTCAGTTCGCGACCACATTTCTGACTTACAAATTGTTTGGGCTATGATCAGTTTATAGTAATGGAAGCCTGCCGTAACCTGGGAAGCACCTGTGCAGGAAATGCAATACAATGCACATCTTTGTATTCATGGCATCATCAAATTAATACATTCATTCTGCCATCATACCAATAGATTCTATTTACAGTGCATCAAAGCCATTCCTATTCCCTCTTTCAGCAAGAAACCCATGAAGTGTTTGCAAGGTTGTTGCATACAACCCTGCCCTCAGTACTTAGTGGTGGTGGGACCCTAGATTGCAGTACATTCCCATAAAGCCTTTGCATTGCCTGCACTAAGCTAGTGTGTCCCTAAACAAATAGTCCTGTAGCCTGTAAAGTATCAGTTAGTAGCATTTTACTTACAGGCATCTCATTGCACTGGAAGAAGTTATAGGCAGACTGATGTGTCTTTCACTAGTTGATTATCTTCAGTGGCAGTTCATGTTTTGTCTCAGAACATTCTGTAGATCAATGATGCCTCTGTTATGCAGCTGCTCAGGATGAACCTCAACAAGCTCCTTGCATCTGGTAACTGGACCTTTGCAAATGCACAGTCCACAGAGGTGAACAATTGTCTCACCCTCATTGCAACTGTCTGGAGGGAAGTGTGTGTGTGTTGGGTGCGTGCAGGAAGGATCTGATGAGGGCCCCTCTCACTGCCAGCCAAATGAGTTCTGTGCTTGTTGGGGCAATGAGGCATTCTGCCAAATGGTTCTGACAGTCTGCTTGAGAAACCATCCCACAGGATTCGCATCCTTCTCCTGCAAAGTCTTCAGGACTTTCTATACTTTTCATTGTCTGCTGGACTTGTGGCAGAGGTGTTTTTCCACAGAAACCCTGAACAGCAGATAATGCAGCAAGGTCCTACTGAATGGAACATTGTATAGCAACGAGGCCAGGCCCTTTGTTTACAATACCAGGGACAGGTAGAACCTTAGAACATAATGGAGCTTATCGTGTATTTAAATAGAGACCTGGGATCTAATACTCGTATGATTTACTTGAATCACCTCATATTTCGAGAGCTACCTCTTAGCGAAGCCGACATCAATGATAAAAGCTGCCATCAATTTTACTGTACCAGCACTACATTTAGCCATCCTGAGATAAAGGGTGTTTAAAAACCAAGACCAATCTTGGTACAAAGCTCAAGGTTGACTTGGGCAGCAGCAATCCCTTTCTCTAATCCATGACTATATTTTGCAAATAACTGTTACCACATCCTTTCCAAAAGTTTCTATTTTACCCCATGCTCCCTTTCCCCTGCTTCTACTATCTTTAACCTGCTCTTTCCTTCTGACATCATGGATTACACATTCTTTCTCTTGTCTCCGGTTTCAGTCGTGTTTCCATTGCATCCACAACATTGAAACAAGGTATACAAAGCTCTCAGTGGCTTCTCGGTTCATGGTTTTACTTTTTGACTTCTTCATGTGTGTTTGATTACTTCATGCACTCCACTTTCTTTAACATCATCCAACTTTGTGGCATAGTTCTCTTGTTCAACATCAACATCATCACAAATAAGTTCTTGTATGAATTGGTTTCTACTTGTCCTTGCATCCTTCCTATTCACCACTTGCTAGTCCCTAGTAAAGATAACTGCAAGTACGAAGATATCTGCACATGCATGCTGATGACTATAAATTGTACTGCTTAGTCTTCTGTATATAGAGCTGAATGATAAAGGTTGTCTGAATTAAAATTTGTCCATTGATATTTTTTTTTAAAGTGCACTTTCCAATGAATCACTGAAGGCTTTGTAGACATAGGATCACCACAGTCGAATTTCTGAATGGTACCTGAACACTACCTCAGTATTCCTTTTTTCCTGCACTATTTTTTAATTTATAGTAATTTTTGTCTTTGCACTGTACTGCTGCAAAAGAACAAATTTCATATATAAGTTGGTGATAATAAATTTGATTCATTTGTGTCGCACTCGAGTCACTCACTTGGGCTCTGCTTTTATATATAAAAGACACTGTGTTAAGGTACCTTCTCCCATTTTAGTTGACTATTCATTAAGCATGTGTGAAGATGCTTCTACATTTCAATCAAATGTCCACTACACTCAGAAGAAGGAAAAAGGAAGTGGAAGTATTATAGTGAAGATGTTGGCTAAACAGTGAACAGTTATAATACAGTTGAGACAGAGGATGACTGAATGCAATGGACTAGAGGAGCTGGTTTAGGGTGACCTGATGCTGGGGCAAGAGCTGGAGTCTGAGGGTTCTGAGAAGGTCATGAGCTTTGGAAAAAGATTCAGTAGATTTGAAAAATGCTTTTTTTTTAATCCCCAAAATGTAATTGTGAGTGACACGAGAGACTGCAGATGCTTGAATCTGGAGCAAAAAAACAAACTGCTGGAAGAACTCAGCAGATTGAGTCGCATCTGTGGGAGGAAAGGAATCGTTGACTTTTCATTAGTCTTGATGCAGGGTTTCATCCTGAAACAGCAACAATTCATTTCCTCCCACAGATGCTCCTCGACCTGCTAAGTTCTTCCAGCAATTTGTTTTTTTTTCGCTGTGATTATAGGACTCCTGTTTCACTGAAACTTGATGTAAGTGAGTCAAAATAACAAGATGGGAGCATTTATTGGCCTTCATAGACCAAATGTTTAGATTAACGGCCAAGCCTTTGTTGTTACTTTTTGATTATTCTCTGGGTTAGTTAAATACTATTGCACTTTCTCATTTCCAGAAAGAAAAGAAGGTGGAGATTGGAGAATAGTGATGGTGACAACTCTGAAGCTGAAATAAAAATAGCTCAGAAAGCAGCAAGTTGAAGCTGCATTCCCTCCCTGCCTCCACTACATAAAAAGTTACAAAAAACACTGGCACAGGAATGTTAATTCAACGGGGGGAAAAAAAAAAGCTTGACTATAATTTTGCCATTGTATGCTGTATTATCTTTGTGAAAAATTTATACAAGCAGGGTGGGACCCATATCTCTAGGGCAGGGAAGAACTGGCAGTTACCCACACTTCATTGTAAGCATTGCTCCTTTTACTTGGTTGAACAAACTACATTGTAAGATGTGAATGTATCCCACCATTTTGAATGAAGGAAGCTTTGTTTTGTGTACTTTGGGGGATTGGATGCCATTCAACTCATTTTCAGGTGTTCAATTAAAAATGGATTGATGGAAGAATTGGCTGCTTCATTATCACTTGAGAGCATCCACCCAAATGCGGTCTTACTTTGACTTGCCCCAGGACCATCCTATTAAAATGTCAAATGTGGTTATGTATTGAAATTCAGTTTGCCATTCATTAAGTTAAGTTGGTTGGTATTGGAACATAATATTGAGCTCAAATGGATTGATTTAAATGTGCATAGAATTCCCAGTTTATCATGGTATTGAGGCTCCATTGAGTCTACCTATGTACTGAAGAATTGGAGTGTGTCCAATGCAGTGTCTGTATGTGAAAAGGAAAATAGCTGAATCTGGGTAATTATAGGTCAATTAGCTTGACATTTGCTGTAGTGGAAAAAATAGTGGAGTCAATTAAGATTTGAGTCAAATAAAGAGAAATATAAGTATTCACTTAGATCTCAGTATTGTTTGATAAACCTTATGGAATTGTTAGCAGTGATTTTAAAAAGTCAGGGTAGGTGAAGGGAATTCAGTGGTTGAGAATAGGTGTGGGCACCTTAGTACCTTGAATCTCTTCCATCATTCAATAAGATTGACTTTTTTTCACCCCACATCACATCTGTCTTGATGTCTTACCCTTAATTTTTTTTATTAACAAAATTTATCAATTTCAGGCTTTAAAATTTAGAACTGATTCATGCATCAACTGCCTTTCGTCAAAAATAATTCCAAACATTAATTATCTTTTCCATGTGGAGGAGTTTACTAATTATGTTCTTATGGCTAACTCTTCCCTTTGACGAACCCTAACTACCAGAAATAGTTTATCTTTACCTGTCTTATCAGTTCACCTTAATTTCTTGGGGAAAAATATCCAGTTAAATGTCCCTTTTAATCTCCTGGGAAGATAACTTTGTGTGTTATCCCTCTTTGTAATTTAAGCTTGGAAGGTAGATATTGTTCTGCAAAATTTAACCTGTATTCTCAAAGCTTAATGAAACCACCATTAGGTATAATGCACAGAACTGCAGGTCTGTTTTAACTAAATGTTGTCTAGCGTAACTTCTACCCACTTGATTTCTAGTACTCTACATATAATTACTACACTCCATTAGCCTTTTTGATTGTATTTTCCTGTATCTGTCCATGATATTTTGACAGTCTGGTTACATGAACACCCACTTTCCTCCATCCCCCCCAACAAGTTTACGTTGAAAAGCTACTGTTTTTGTCACATTTCCTAAAGACCTGGAAAGAGCCCTTTCAGCCTGTTGGCCCATCAAGTCTATTCCCATCTTCCCACTTAATAACCTATTCTGCTGCTATTTACATCAATGATGCTGAGGTTGAGAGGGTTGAGATCTTCAAGTTCCTAGGAGTGAACATCACCAATAGCCTGTCCTGGTCCACTTAGATGCCACAGCCAAGAAAGCCCACCAAAGCCTCTACTTCCTCAAGAAGCTAAAGAAATTTGGCATGTCCCCTTGACACTCACCAATTTTTATTGATGCACCATAGAAAGCATCCTATCTGGATGCATCATGGCTTAGTATGGCAACTGCTCTGCCTGGGACCACAAGAAACTGTAGAGAGTTGTGGATACAGTGCATCACAGAAAGCAGACTCCCCTCCATGGACTCTGTCTATACTGCTCGCTGTCTTAGTAAAACAGCCAGCATAATAAAAGACCCCACCCACCCCAGATATTCTCTTTTGTCCCACCGCCACCCCCCCTTCC
>JARFYF010000002.1:31279146-31297666 GCA_030265395.1 Rhina ancylostomus
AGCCAAGATGATTTACTCCTGCTCCTGTGCACATGAGAGAGAGTGAGTGTATATGTGCCAAGTAGTATATTGTATGCTCAGCAATGTGTGAGCATTAATACCCATGCAGCAGGGCCTGATCTCCTATTTTCTTGTCCCTTTTGCTACTGGATCAAGACCTCACTTTGCCAATGCTGTATTGCAGTTGGTGAGCAATGAGTACTCTGTGTTTGTAAAAAAAAGCCATATTCGGGCAGCTTCCACTCCACATTATGAAGTTTGGGACCAGAAATGTCAGGATCCTCATAGACAGTTCTAGCAGTGACAGACCAGTGATCACTGTTCTTCGTCCATATCTTGGGAGGTTCAGGAGGTATTGAGAACTTGGCATGCACTGGGAGCACATAGAAGCACTACATAAAGGATGGCAGGATTGTATTACCTTACAAATTTCCTGCTGGCCTGCCTTGTCTTGTCCCTTCTGACCCATCTGTAGAAGAGTCTCTGGTTCTCACATTGATCTCATGAGTCATCTAAAAGCTCACAAAAACTGGAGTGGAATTAAGTCCTCTTCAATTCTAAGAGACTGCCTAAGAAGAAGGTGATTGCATTAACTTTGGAAAGTGGCTCTGCAGATATGCCCATAATCATAAAGTAGCTCAGTAAAATATGTGACTGTGTAGCTAAATGCATTATGCCTTCATAAGATAAAACACTTTTTAAAAATCAGCTTTTCTGTAGCATTGACATTTATAAGCTTTGAAACATTTACAAAAGTTAGTGTGTGTGCTTGCTGCGTATTATATATATATATACACACACACATGCACACACACACACACACACATATATATATGAGATGTCTTAAAGTTTAATGAGTGATAAATGATACTTGATAATTAGATGGCAATTTTAGATTTTCCTGTTTTTTTAACTGCTTGATTTTCCAAATTTTCTCCATTCAACCCTCCCCACTCAAAAAAAGATAAAAGTTGAGTTGTTCACTTTTCTCCCTTGGAAAACCACTGCTTTGTTGTTATGTTCTAGTAGATTAGTGGATTGAGTCCAAGTCTCAAACCTTGAATAATACTTTATGTACCATAGGAAAAACACCAACAAGCTAAATGTTCCACAGACAAATCCAATACCATTTTATAGTTATTATTTTTCTTTTTTTCTGATAGTTAGGACGAGAATTGTCTAAAGAAGAAAAACAGCGATTAAGGAAAGAGAAAAAGCAACTTAAGAAAAACAAGAAGGAAGACAAGACTGCAGATGTTGGAAATTCTTTTACAACAGATGGCCCAAAAAAACAACAGAAAGGTAAATTTTCTTCTAAAGTTAATTTAGTTTTGCACACTCTTTTAGGTTTAGAATGTTGAGGATTAGAACAAAGCTTGCTTTGTATCACTCAATAGTGGCATAAAACCTTTTCACAAGTCAACAGTGATGCATAGAATACTCCTGTGGGAAATTTTGAGGTGGCTGCTCAAGGTCTGCGCCACATAAAGATATGAATTACGAGTAGGCCACTCGATCCCTCAATCCTGCCTCACCATTCCACAGGATCATGGTTGATCTGATTGTAACCTTAATTTTGTGTTCCTATCTACCCCAGGTGACCTCCCACTCTCTTATCAAGACCTAGTGCACCTCTGTCATAAAAGTATTCAAGGAACCTCTTCCTGAAAGGGCAGTAGAAGCAGAGGTCCAAAGTCTTGTGATCCACTGAGAGAAAGCATTTTAAATAAGTGATCCCTTATTTTTAAACGGTGACCAATAATCAGTGTAAATCTGTAAACACGTAAATGATGGTATGCAAGGCCTGTTACTAAACAATGGGGCTCTCTGCAGATCTAATCCCAGAAAAGACTGGGGTATTGCTCGATCTTTCTTCAGTGCAAAATTCTTTCTTGCCTTCAAAACTTCCTCACTGGAATTACTTACTTATAATGACACAGAAGAAGGCCATTTCGCTCATCAGTCCCGTTTCTCCTATCCTTCAGAATGGAGGTAATCTGTAGGATGGGTTGGGAACTGTTCAGCCTTCAGCAGCAAACATCAGACTGCAGTACATAGCTGACATTTGAGATGTGTGCACTCGGAGGCTGATATGGAGACACAAGAGACTGCAGATGCTGGAATCTGGAACAACAAACAACCTGCTGGAGGAACGCAGTCAGTTGTCCTGATGTGAAATGTTGACAGTTCCTTTTCTCCCCACAGCTGCTGCTCAACCTGCTGAGTTCTTCCAGCAGATTGTTTTTTACTCCATATCATTATCGACTTGTTCATACAAAGGAATGGACCTTCTAAATATCAAGAAGGCAAAAGCCCCAGAGCATCCTGCTGCTCCTGCTATCTAACAATCAGATCCATGTGGTGACTCCAGAAAACATGGATCACTTTCCATATCTCAGGAGCCACCTCTCAGTGCAGCTAGATATGGATGATGAAATTTGCATTTCTTCTCATGCACCAATATAGCCTTTTGGTCATATAAGGAAAAGAGATCAAGACCTCAGCCAGAACTAAGGTCAGATTCTGCCAGAAGGCAGTAATTTGTGCCCTTTTCATGCTCTGGAAACCTGAATTACCTACAGCTACCATTTCAAAGCTTTGGAACGACACCATGAATGCTGCATCTTAAAATCTTCCATATTCTTTGGCTAGATAAGTGTCCCAATCATTTTGACCAATGGGAATCCTTACCCCATTATTGCTCAAAGTAGAGAAGAAAGCTCAGAAAGATACAGACACCAAGTGAACATGGCAGAAGGAGCTCAGAACATCTCAAACAATCCACCCATATGCTTTGTCATGCACCTTCTGTTCCATCAATGATAGGTTCTGTGGATCCCACATTGGGCTCTTTAGTCACTAAGTACCCACAGAATCAGAGTATAAGTAAGTCATCCTTGACCCCAAGGGACTGCCGAAGAAGAAGGAACCTTTCACTGCTCAGCTGTCATGATTAAACTCAAACTGCGCAAAGCTTTGAGGTGGTGGGTAAACTTGAAATGTATATCAATAGGAGTCTGTTAATTTTGTTAAACCAACAGGAAGTTTGGTTGACTTTAAAATATGTGTTTGCGATGATGTATGTATGTTTCTCAGTAGTGCAGCAAGACCAAATTATTTAAAAAAAAGATTTGGATACTTATGAAGGTTTTGTTCTTGAGCTGTGATTAGTGATTTATTTGTCTCAGAGAGGAAGATTGCAGTTCATACTTGAAACTTCAGCACCTCATAATTTACTGCTGTATGCTCCCGTGAGGCGGAGCTATTAAGCTTGCCACTCCCAGAAGGAAAGAGAAGGAACAGATGAATCTTGTCAAGTTAGGTGCACATACTCTTTCTCTTTGGCAGGGAGTTTAGGAGACTGTTAGAGAGTGGGCACTTGGTTGACTTTTAATCATAGCATGTGCAAGAGCCTAAAAGCACAGATAAGTCTGAAATATTGTGGACTAAAATGATAGGGCATTATAGACAGCAGAGAGCCTGCTGATGAATTTCAGGATCATTTTGATTCTACCATGATAAGTGAAGTTACCACATTATATTTTCCTTCCCTTTTACTTAAATGTTTTGTCCAATGATGTTTATTAGGATTGTCTTCAAAGACTTGAATTGGTGTCCATTGATCAAATCCGAAAAAGTTTCACTAATTACTTGTGGGAGTGAAGGTCAATAACCATTTAGATGTCATATTTACCGGCAGGTTTGAAACGTTGATGGATGAAGCTAAATTTAAAAGATTGTGATTTGCTTTGCTTCCATTATCTTTCCTTTTACAGATGCAACAGCAAATGCAGCATCAGGTGACACACCTATTGGTAATGAAAAAGGTTTAATTGGAAAAACAAAAAGTGAACTTAGAGCAGAGCACAAAGCAAAACAAGATGACCGTGCAAAACAATCCAAGAAATCGGATCAGAGCCAGCCTGTTGCTTCAGTGAAGACAAAGCCTGTCCCTAGTGAGCCTCAGCAAGGTAAAAAATAGACACACATTAAGTGCAATCATTGTGGATGAAATGAGTCTGAGGAAAAAGGAAGAAATTAGATGATTGTAGACTTTTTGCTAACATTGGAACAATTTATACTGTTACCATTATGTCATCTTTAACTTAATTATGGGTGAATGAGCTGTTCCATTTCATTTTGTACTTATCTCCTGAAAAGCTCTCTACATTTAAATAGAATGAAAAGAATCAGGAAGAGGCGTTGTGGCCCATTGGGTCTCTGCCAGAATTTCAATATCTGTAATGCCACACAACATTAGCTATTTAGTCCCATCATTTTTGGTTATTGAACCAAATCTTGTACAATAAGCAATATTTTATCTCTACCTTGTGGTTTTATAAAAACTTGTTTCAGTTGCAGTGGAAAGTCATTGTGTTTCTGAGAGTTCTAAACTGACTACCCTCTTGTATGATAAAAGTGCAAGAAGAAATATTGTTTGTGTTTGTGGACTTTGGTTCAGACCTGAGATTTGTACTGTGTTCTGCCATTAAAATGAAAACTCTATTTATTTTCTTTGACTATTACATGGTCACAAAACAGTAAGTATTGTTTGAGATTCTAAAGAAAGATTGAAAACTTAATGTATATTATGCCATTGTTATTTAATTATGTTTGTCACTCTCCTGAGGACTGAGAAAACCTTTGTTCTTTTTTGATAGTAGTAAAACGACTCCCAGATTATGTTCAGGCAGATGACCCTGCGGCTCTTAAAAAGCTGGCCAAAAAACTGGAACGGCAACAGGTACCTTTTAAGTGTGAAGATGTTATCTGTGATACCTTGATTCTTTTAAACATTTCTTTTGCCTTTTTTATTTTTAAGTAGAGTTTAATTTTGTGTTCTTTACATACATCTAGCTTTTTTGTTATTAACTGTCAGAAGAGAGGTACCTGGATGATTAAGATTAATGATACGATTTTTCAATCAGGTTTTCAATCCTCTAATTTCAAATAAGGAGAACACTTAATGAAGTATTTCCCTAACAGTGTGGAATACCTTTGGATCTAGATGTCTATTTGGTCTCCCTCTTTAATCATAAGGGAATAGAATCATTGTCATTGTGTACAATATCCTTAGGTGCAGTTAAAGCATAGCTATTTTAATTAATGTTCACTTTGCCCCTCTCTCCATTCCCACTCCCCAATAAATATATATTAAAATGTTTCAATACTTTAATGTTGTCTGTGTTGTATTCTGATGTTTCATTTTAGGTACTCTGCAGCTTGATAGTATTTATTGTTATTCTTGATCTGCTCATGGATTTTTACTGAAGTCCTTTGGAGGGGCTAAAATATCTCATTACTAAAACCATTTTAAAAACAAATTTGTTGATTACTTAACATTTTAGAATGAGTGAATGTAGACAAAATGGTAATAAATTGAGCAATGAGAGATATATGAATATATTAGATTTTACTTTAGAGATCAGTGACATTTTTGCTGCTTGGAGCAAAGCTACAAACTGTACGTCAGCATAAAAACACAGACAATGAGTGATAGCCACATTCTAGAATATTTATACAACTTGCAGGCATTTTGGAACATAAAATCCATACTTTAGGTACACAGAGTTTGGTGTTCCGTGTAAATAATTTGAAGTTCGAGGTCAATCATAGAACATTTGGGAGCATTCTTGCCTCTGAGTCAGAGGTTCTAGATTAAAGTACCACTCTGAAAATTTGGACAGCAAACCCTAGGTTGACACTGGAAAGAACTGAAAGATCGTTGACCTATTGGAAGTGGCAACCTTCCAACACAAAAAAATATTAAAGCAGCACCCAGTCTACTCTGAGGTAGATATAAGAGGTCAGTGAGCAATATTTTGCAGTCCAGGGGAGTTATGAAAATGATCTGTATAGGTATGCTGTGTGAAATTGGTTCCTGCATTTCCTATCTTCCAACAGTGGCCTCACTTTATATGTGCATAATTAGCGATAATGCCTTTTAAGGGATCTTGAAAAGAAGGTGAAGGGTGATATTTAAATTCTAGCTGAAGGTTGGTGTTCTTTTGTTTAAGTAATCATCTGGTGGTGATTTGACTAGCAGTTATAAATATGTTTTACATTACAAGCAGATACAAAAGTATTTCTTCCACTTATTGTAGGTTCCGCTTAGGCAAGATTATGGCAACAAAGTTGTTATGTTTTTACATTTGCACCAGTACAGCCGCAATATGCCACTAACCCAACAACTAACGTAAGTAGATTTGTTTTAATATATATTGATATTATTGCTGAGTGTAGTATCAGAAATTACTTCAAGTAAATTGAAGCATGATATATCTGCTTACAGATACATTGTGTTAGCCATTTCTATCTCTGAAAAATGTCTTTTTTGTGGATCATAGTTTATTATAATATTGCAGTTCATTTGCATTTATAAGACTGGTTTGAACTAATTACTTCCTAAAATTATAAAAGAACCCTTTGGCAGGGAATACCATATTTTTCCATTTGAAATCTTGTACAAAGCTTATATTTTCATGAATAATTTAACATGTTATTCTGGGATGTAAGCACAGGAATACCCAACTGACAATACAGTCCTATTGCATTAGGTCTTATTTTTTTAAATTAAATTTCCTTTTGGAAGATGATGCTGTCTGTAATGTGTGGAAAAGGTGGTGGATTAACCTCTATCACTATGACTATCTAAAACTGATTCAAATACTTTCACAAAAGAACCTTAAGAAGAATAATCCTGAGGATTCCTCTTAGGATTTAGTTAAAAATAACATCCGTACATTTGTAATGTGACACGAGAAATGTATTTTACTGCTTCATGTGGGTGGGTTGGTGCTTAGCACATATTGTAACCTGATTTGGTTGTCATGTTCATGTTTAGATAGATTTTTAGAATTTCTGATGCAACCATTTGAAGTTTTAAACTATTTCTGTGTTGTTGAACAAGGTCTCTCTATAGTAATGAACTTTCAATACAATTTGAAATCTATAACTGCTTTAATTGTGAGTAAACATATCTGGCTATTAAATCACCTCTGTCAGAATTTATTTTTGCATCAATAAACATTTTATTGAATATTAATTGTTTTTTTGAACAGACTGATCATTAACTTGCACAAATGTAATGTTTTTGATTACACTGAGTCTTTTAGTTCATTTCCTAAATGTAATGCAACTCACATACATAATTGACACCTGCACACCTAATTCTTTCTTTGATTCTGTGCAGCACACCCTCAACTGTGCTTCATCCTGCTATTGTACGTCTAGGATTGCAGTATTCTCAAGGCATTATCATAGGATCGAATGCACGATGTATAGCATTATTACATGCTTTTAAACAGGTATGGAATATAGTGATTCTGCCAATAGTATTAACAAAATGGCACAATTTGTCTTTGTCTTTTAATTTACATCTCTATGTGTTGCTTTCTGAGATGGTATAGTTGTTAGCTATACCTTGAATGAGCAGCACTTTAAGTTTCAGAGTTTGAACTTGTATGTTGCTGACCAGAACTATTACAGCCATTGGTAAATTCTTGCAGTGCCAGATTTCCTCTTATATTTGGTAGATTTACTGCAGAGCTCCATCTATGCCAGTATAACAACATATTTATGCCTCTAGCATTTCCCTTCTTCATGCTTTGTTGTTGGAATCTTTGGAGGAGACTTCTGTTTATCTCACTTGTGTGGATTTCTGTCACCTCAAATTGCAATTTTTTATGCCAGGGAGAGTGGAAAATGTGTTAATTTGTGTTAAACCAACTTTCCATTTTCCTCTGCTGAAGACATTAATTCTTGTTCAGATATTGATTTACAGGTCCAATGCTCTTTGGATTTTGCAATGTTCTCATTCCTCTAAAGTGAAAAACTATAAAACTGCACTTGCTGGAGTTCTGGAAAGAAACAAAATCCAGGAAAAAACACCAGGTGGATAGGTTAGTTTTACTTTGAAAATGAAAAGGTGAGAGTCATATTTAGCATATTGATACAACCAGATAAAAGATGTTTTGTTCATTGCTGTGAGGAATCTTTGGTGGACATTTTTGGAAGCTCTGGTATGCAAGGTGGAATGTGGTTGGACGTCTCTTTAGTGAAGGGGAGGAGAGCCTTGATAAGGAGATGCAGAGGGACTGAGCTATAGATTATTGTGGCCAGGAAAGTTAAAATTACTAGAGTTACATATTGAGTTGTAACTGTATTGTTCTAGAAATGAAGGGATTAGATAAGAGGGAAAAAGTAGTACTCCTACCAGTGGGAGGAAAATGATTCATTGGAACTGGAATGAGCTGAAATGTTCAGTCTACCAGAAGAGACTTGTTTGTTTATTTTGAGAAACAGCTGGAAACAGGCTTCACCAGGCAGTGTATCTGAGGTATAAGCTGTGGGGAGAAGAGCACCAGGGCAGATGATGCAATCTTTGAAATGTTTTGCAGCAGAACCATGGTCCTGGGAAAAGGAGAAGTCATTAAAGGTGGCACAGGCCTCGGTAATATTGAGATCACTTCTTCATATAACTACGTATCCTGTTAGTAGATTTGATAATGTAGGGATTAAAACTGAAGGAGTCAAATTAGTTCAAAAGAAATAAAAACAGAAGATGCTGGAAACATTCAACAGGTTGGGCAACATCTATGGAAAGAGAAATAGAGTTAATGTTTCAGGTCAAAGACCTTTCAGCAAAACTGTAAAAATAAGAAAAATGTAGTTTTAAGTTGCAGAGAGGGTAGAGGAGTGATGCGTAGGACAAGGGTGCAGCAGTGATTCACTTGCACTTTCATTCTAGAATATTGCATTTGGTGTTACAGTGTAGTCTCCTCTACATTGCAGAAACCAAAAAACAACTTGGGAGACTGCTTTGTGGAGCACCTAAATTCAGTCCTAGGGGACAACACAGATGTTTGAGGTAGCTGTTACTTTAATTCTAAATCCCACGCCTATTCAGACCTTCATTGTCTTTGGCCTGCTCCACTACTCCAATAAAGCCAATGTAAGCACAAGGAACAGCATCTCATTCTTGCAGGCCTCCAGACTTAATATTGAATTCAACAATTTCACATACCCAACATATCAGAACAGGCCAGGTTATCCAACTGTGATATTAACTCAGTTTTTCTCTCTCCACAGATACTATTCCATCTGTTAAGTATTTCTAACATTATTCTTTTGGTTTCAGTTCTCTGCAACAGGTCTGACGTGCTTTTTAATATCTTTTTTTCTTGCTTTCTTTTTCTAATTACCTTCACTAAGCTCTCAGCCAGAAAGCTTCATAAACAGCATATTACCATGACAATCCTGGCCTCCTCTCAGAGATCATCCCTTTGTCCTATCCATTGCTCTCCCAGTCTTTCTTCAACATGAAACTAACTACTTTTCTCACTTCTCCAGGTCAAAGATCCTTCATTAGAATTTGCGTGTTGATTCTGTTTTTTCCATGAGTGCTCCTTGACCTGTTGAATAATTCCAGCATTTTCTGCTTTTGTCTCAGATTTACAGCATCTGCATTTTTTTTTAAATTTCCATTTCTCTAGTTCAGAAGGAGATTAAGTTAAGAGGAGCGGAAAAACTGAGATGGGAGATATGTTGGTAATTATTGAAACATAACCAATGGCTACAGTCTAAAGTGATGAGAAATAAATAAAAATTCTTGCATAAATAAATAAAGTTCAGGAGTCTATCACTTATATACATTAACTTTGCAGGCCTTGATTACCTTAATATACAAAAATGTATGGATTTCTATTTTAAACTAACTGAGCATCTGTAGCCATCGTTTGGTAATGAATTCCAAAGATCCACCAGCCTCTGAAGAAGTTTTTTCCTGTCTCTATCCTGAATTGCAAACCCCTTGTTTTGTGACTATGACCCCCTAGTTTATACTGTAGCCTTGTAGCTCCAGAAACCTGGGTTGATCCTGACTTTGAGTGCTGCTTGTATGGAGTTTGAATATTCTCTCTGTAACTGCTTGGGTTTTTGCTGGATGCTCCGGCTTCATCCCACATCTCAAGGGTGCTCTGTTAGCTTAATTGGCTAGCGTTTACTGCTCTTTAGTGTAGGTAAGTGCAAAAGCAACAAAAAAAAATCAAAGTGGTGTTGATGGGTGAGAGATTGAGTTGCAGGGCTACATACATATAAGGAAAGGGAAAATGATACTGAAGGGATTGCTCTGTTGGGAGTTGTCATGGACCTGTTGGGCAAAATGGCCTTGTTTTGTGTCTTAGTAAATAAGTAATTGTAGTTAGTAGAAACATCATTGGTGCATTTTTCTCTTTTTTTGGTTTGCCTAGTCCACAGGTAGATCGAAGTCTCACGTGGTTATCATATCATCATTGTTACATAGACCTTTATTTTTCTAATTTACACTCTGCCCTATTGTTTGGGAGCCTGTATATAAATCCCACCAATGTTTTCTGTCATTTGCTGTTCCTTCGCTTCAACTAAACTGATCCTTCTCCTTGATCTTCGGAGCTAAGTCCCTTTTCTCTACTGTCTTTATTGCATTCTTTAAAATCAGGGCTCCTCTCTCCTTTTCCATTTTGCCTATCTCTTCTAAAAGTTAGTTATCCTGGAATGTTTAATTCCTAAACCTGGTTACACTGAAACCATTGCATCTGTAATGGTTATTAGATCATACTTACTTATTTTTATTAAGTTAATTAAACTACCTTGTTATGAATCTACGTGCATTCTGATTCTTTCAATTTTATCTTTGGACAATTTTTTCTTCTCTGCTCTGACTCCAGTTGGAAGAATACACAGTCCCTGACAGAATTAGTTATCATTACCTATTTTGCCACCCTGTATTATTGCTTTGTCCTTTCTCTTTAATTTTCCAAATTTCTCATCACTAGAACGTCATCCCCCTCCCTCTTTTTAGTGAAAAATCTTGTCCGTTGCTAGGACACTTGGTTTCAATCGTTTTACGTGAACAGAACAGCTCCCTCTTTCCTCAGTCTGAGGACCAGTGCCCCATGAAACAAAGCTGTGTGCATTCCACATCAATCTTTGAGCCATGCTTTCAATTTTCTGGCATCATTTACCTCATGCCAATTTGTGCATAGCTCAGGAAATAATCCAGAGATTATCACTTTTTTAACTACTTGTATTCCTTTCACAGAACTTTCTCTTTTGTCATATCTCAACCATGGGCCATCAGCTAAGAAATAGGATTAGCCTAGATAGCTCTATCTCACCTGGCATGGACATGATGGGCTGAATAGCCGCCTCTTGCTAAAACTCCATCATGTGTTTGTGCTTCTGCTCTAAGCATAACACAGTGGTAAAGCAGGAGGTTTTTACTTATGTGTTTTGCTGCACAGTCATGCAGGTTGGAGATGAGCAGACCCAAAAGGAGGATTTCACTGGCATTTCTATTCAGAATTGCTGACCAGAGACAAGTATGCCTATTATTCATTGCTGCATTTACCTAGTTGGTTGTTGAGAAGGCTATCATCCAGCTTGACTATTTGGAACTTGACCGAGGGTTGAAGGGGATACATCATACACCATCAACAAAACATTTGATGTGAAATATTATTGGTTAATGCTAACTTTTATTTTGGGTGGAATTAGACCATATTCTCAGAGTATTTGAATTTGCTTAAATGACTAATATTATTGATATAACTTTGTGCTGAAGACATAAGACCTACCAGTTTGTAGCTTTCTAAATATGCACCTCTTTGCTGTGTCATTTTTTTAATGTCTTATGTTCTATAACTTTTCATCCTTGGTAAACTGTTAGTGAACCTGTACTGGAGCTGTACTTTGAGGTTTGATTAATGAATTACCAAACTGTGCCTATCTGAAGCAATAACATAACAAACTTGGGGAAAAATCTGCATTATTTTGATGTTGGCTAATTTCTTTTTTATTTGGTGTCACTGTCTTCAAACAAAATTTGTGAATGGTTTTTCCTGCATTTAGGTTATATGTGATTATTCAACTCCACCCAATGAAGAGTTGTCAAGAGACTTGGTCAATAAACTCAAACCGTACATCAGGTATTTCTTTATTTAAGTGGTTGAACACTTATTAATAGTCTTTATTGAGTATTTGAAAGTCATTTTGGTTAAAATGGAATGTTTTTCTTCTGATCTAAAGAAAATCTAAAGACCGTGCAAGATAACTTATCAAATGATAGATGTGTTTGTGTCTCCATTAATTTGTATTGTATTTTTATTTACATTAAAATATGTAATGATAGCTTGTGTGCTAATTTTCTGATTGTGCATAACCAAGTTATAATCTAAATCTAACCAGTAATGTAGAATCTTCACAGGAAAATTTTACTCTGTCTTGTACTTGCTACTATTATGAAAGAAGAAAGACAACATGGGGAAGGAGACTCCTTTGTTAATCCACTGATGATCTGGCTCACTGAATAGTTCAGTTTTAATTTGACATAGGATCTGATCCATTGTTGGACTTGTGCAAGAATCAGCTTAATAGAAATTGTGAAATTGGAATGTTAGTGAAATTCAAAAGGATGGAGTCATGAAAAGGTAATTAGCTTTGTAGGGAGTAAACTTGCAGATTTAAAAAAACTATCAGAGGTATTTCAGTCCATAGGATGGTTGCCCCAAGGCAGGGATGGAGAAGAAAGAGTATCCAAGAAAAACCTGAAAAGATGAGGGAACCCAGCATAACAAGATACTGTAGTTTGGTGATAAGTAATGAAGTGACACAACATCTGGCTTTTGCAAACAAAGTAAATTTTATGTTCTGGGAAGTTTGCTTAATGAAATACATTCTTATAACTGCTTCAGAATGCTGAGTTGATGAGTTGATTTGAAAAAGATTCCTTTAACAAATCAAGCCAAGTGTTTATTTGCCACAGGGCTGTTTGCTAAATCAACTGTTCCTTATCACACTGATGCACATTTAAGACCTTCCCATGCCTATCATACAGTGATAATGTGTGCTTATCCAGTGACTGATTGTTATCTATCAGCATAATCTTGGTTTGAAAATGATTTACAAATCCCTTATATTAGCTTAAGTATTTTTGTTGATTATGTTGTTTCTGTCTTCAAGTTTTCTGAATCAGTGTCGGTCACTCTCAGCAAGTATGGGCAATGCTATAAAGTTCATTAAAAAGGAAATCTCAAATATTGCCAGAAACATGAGAGAGGATGAGGTGAGACTACTACTTCATACTTCTATTTTTTAGGAAAATAAACATAGGTGCTTTAAATTTCAGAAATATTCATTGGACTTTTGTTGTCGTAAGACAGATTTTGAATGGAATTTAACTCTACAGTGAAGAAAAATATTCTTACCTCATTAAATATTGACTTTATGTCCATTTCCCATTTCAGGATTGATTTATTCAATCAAAATAAATCTCGTTGTCAATCCTCAAAGTATTTTCACCATGTGAGAATGGAAAATTGTCTTAATTCTTGTTAAAACTCTGAAACTCGTTAATTGGAATACCTTATCGAAAGAGTAATGAAGTGCCAATCAGTCTCTTAGAGCTTTGTAACCTACATGTTTTAGCTTGTAGGTAATTATTGCTTGGTTTGATTAGGAATTAAAAATCATTGCCCAAATGTCATTGGAGAAAAATCTGCTGAACCAAATATAACTAAAAAATATAATTGTTCATACTTCCTCCTTAACTTATAATGGGTTTGTGCACAGATTTTCCAAACTAAGGGAAAGATAAAGAATTGTTTAGGTCTCAAACAGGTGGGTGATTGGGACCTTCATATTTTCATTTCTTACCTGTTTTAGTTCTCTATTAAAATTAATTTCCATATACTTTTACTGTTAAAATGAAATTTAAAAACTGTAATTAGTGAGCAGTAAGTATTTCCATATTTATGGAAAGGCCTTTTAAAGGATTTAGTAGCAAAAGAAGTACTTCTGGTAGCATTTCTACCGAAATGAACATCTCACTTAAGGTTAATATAATTTCATATTTCCTTATGACATAAACAGAGGTTGTTCAATCCATCTGAGTTCTTGCCAGCTCTTGAGCAATCACATTCCCCCACTTATTTCCCAGTGATCTATTATCTGTCAGATGCCCATTAACTCACCCTGACTCTATCCACTTACACTTGTGGTAATTCACAGTGGCCAATTAATGTACCAGCACATCTTTGGGATGTGGGAGAAAACCAGAGCATACAGGATAAGCCCACATGGTTAAGGGGAGAGTGCATAAGCTCCACACAAACAGCACTGAAAGTCATAGTTGAACCTAATTCAAGTGAGACAGCAGTATTAACTGCTGTGCTACTCAGCTGCAGTTATTGCAATGAACTACAATTTTGTTGCAGAATATTTTAGTGTAGGTGTAGACATTGTTAAGTAACATTTTTATATATACTTTTCCCAGTTATTTTGGCAAAACAAGGCTACTATTGCATATCCCGGCTCTCCATTCACATTGGTTCTAGTATTTGCATCATGATGATTTGGCAGAGCTTTCTGTTGTCAGATATCCTTTCAGACACTAACCCATCATTTTCTGACCTTGGGACTGGCATTGAATGGGTGGAATTGCTCATACACAGGAAGCTTTAGTGAGATAAATTTGTTTTCTTGGCTTTCCTAATTAGTTTACATAACATAATTTTTAAAACTGTTTGATGCAGGCAAGTTCATGGATATCTATCACAAAGGTCAGTGAAGATAAGTGAGCAGACAGGCTCAATACGAGGCTGATTTAATCAGTTTTTTGTGTGTGTCTGCATGATATATTTTGGTCCTCTTGCATCAGGCAGTCAGTCAGGTGGTATGAGATCTGATAGGTCAAGTTCATACTAAATGTATTCTACTTCAATTGGGAGAGATCCATAAAAGCAGCAAATTCCTCTTACTGCAGCACTGCAAAGGTGATTCGTCTCATTCATTGATTTTTTCTTTGGTTGGAACACATTTTCAAGAGTGCCCTTGAACTAAGGACAGTTCCATCGCTTCTATTTCCCTAGGCCCATTCTGCATTACCTTGTTGTGACTTGTGTCATAATTTAGGATTTCACTATTTATTCTGAGGTGGTTTGCTACATCATTCCTTTTAAAAGAACAACGAGTAGTTTGCTTTTGACAGTTTTTGAAGGAGGTTCTGGACTTGCAGTGCAGATCCTTCTGTTTGCTTTTATTGGCAATTCATGAGCATTTCATGCTGCAGTTTGATTGCCCTACATATAAGAATAATTATTTCTTCCACTATGCCTTGATTATATAAAAATAAAATATCCCTATAACATGACCTTCTGTATTACTTCTAGGCTAAGGCCATATTGCTAGAATGTATAGATAAATATGTAAAAGAGAAGATACATCTGGCTGCAGAAGCTATATCAAAATCAGCTTTTGAGAAAATTAATGACGGTGATGTAATTCTGGTGTATGCATGGTAAGTTACTCCAAATGTTGTAATGTTCATTCACATTCTGTGTTGCTCTAGAAGTACAAATAGCAACTACAGAAAATATGGTGCCCTTTCACAGGAAATGAAAAATAGTTTACCTACAAAGTGGTGCATTATAATAGATTTGCTGTTAATATCAGCCAATTAACTATTCTTTTAATTCATTTACCCACTTTAGATTTTAGTACATATTAGAATCCATCCTGGTCCCACGTCACTATCCATTAATGTTAATGAAAGTGGTATTAACAACCTGGGAGGCAGACACATTTTTAGAGATGGGTCACCTTCAAGGGGGAAGTAATTTGTGATGTGAGGAGGTTTTGCGATACAAATTAGGAATATTGAGCAAGATCACTTGGTTTGATTGAAGTTAATAAAATTCACTTGGAAGTGGAACTATAGGTGGTAGATCTGTACAGCACGGAAGAAGGCCCTTTGGGCCTCAGTGATGTTTCTTATATTCTGTAGTGTCACTGAGTTGTATATTGTAAAATAATGCCTCTAACTGAGTTTTCTTTTTAAAGAGATGTTATTTTGTTCAGTTCTTCCTTAGTAACCTTCATCCTTTGTGATGCCCATAAGAGAAAAAAGTTCAAGGTTGTAGTGGTGGACAGCCGGCCTAAACTAGAAGGAAGAGAGACACTCCGGAGACTAGTTAAGAATGGGATTCACTGCACCTATGTTCTGATTGGGGCTGTGTCCTATATTCTGCCTGAGGTGTGCTTTTAAATTCTCTGGTATCTCTTTATTTTTAAGAAATTACTGTCCTATCATGAAAAGCTTGTTTTGGAAAATTGAATTATTTTAGTCCAGTACAAATGAACATAGGCAAAAGTAGTAGAACATAATTCTACAAAGTAAAGGAGTGCAAATCTCATTATATTGAACTTATCCAGTTGATGCTAAAGGATCAAAATTTTTAAAAATGCTGGAAATATTCAGCATGTCAGGCAGCTTCAGAGAAACAGAGTTAATGAAGACCCGTCATCAGAACTGGGAAGGAGAATAAACAAGTTTATTTTGAGTTATGGAAAGATGGATGGAGGTGATTGATAGGATAACATTTGGATTGATTGAAGCTAAGACTCCTGTGGGGATGAGTTGTTAAGGGAGGCAGCTAGAGGGTGACAGAGAAATGTGAAATAGCATGGAGAGGGGAACAATAAACTGGGCCAATATCACAGACATGTTACTTGTATCAAAAATGTCCATTTCTGATCTAGACAGAGAAAATGAGTTATCAGAAATTGGAATTCAATATTGAGTCAAAGTAGATCCGTGGTTTGACATATTCAAATTTTCCATAATTAGCTTCTTAGGAGTTTTCTTGGGCTCTAAGTGCTGCTTTGGGTCTTCTGAGGGAAATTTATGAAGATTAAGCTGCAGTTCATTGTGGTTTCAAACCAGATAAAGATAATAGCACGTGTTGGGAGCCTCATGTTTGGCAATACATTGATGCGAGTTTGAGAAATGCAAGGGGATAAAAAGGAATATGAAGGAAAGAAGAAAAAAATCTATAAAACAATGTATATTATGCAAGTAAGAACAGATGGACTTATAAAAAAGGGAGTGCAAAGAGTGCAAAAAATGCAATGGAGAAATACAGAACCAAGTAGAGATAACCTGTCTTATTTACCAATTTGATCCATTCAAATAAATGGAGCTCCTGACTGAAGACCAGAAACAAATGGAAATGGAGAGAGGAAGATAAGCAAAGAGAGCAGTTGTTTTTCATTTCCTTAACTTTATCTTAAAACTCAGCAAACTGACTATTGCTGGATCAAATTTCAGTGATGTCATCATTAAGTGAATATTGTAGATTAGAAAATATATTTTAAAAAATGTATAGTTCAACTTGGGTGCACTTATTTTGTGGTTGATGAAGTTTCCTCAGGACTCAAATAGCATGTAAAAGTTCTGGCTATACATATCGGCAATTAATTGAGATGATTTTATTTTTTTATTTTCCTCTAAACCATTCATTGTCATTTTCTACACAGGTTTCTAAGGTGTTCTTGGGTGCCCATGCTCTTCTTGCTAATGGTTATGTGATGTCTCGTGTGGGAACATCACAAATAGCTCTTGTGGCAAAAGCATACAATGTACCAGTCCTGGTGTGCTGTGAAACGCACAAGTTTTGTGAAAGAGTTCAGACAGATTCATTTGTATCGAATGAATTGGGTAAGTTTTGTTTCTCTCAGGTGTTATTTTGAATGAGGGAGAAGTGATAAGTAAAAAGCATCATGTTACGTTTCCTATCAAGTGAAAGCTTGTTGATATGGTCTTGCATGTGTTTGTGGAAAGATTAGTGCTCTAATAAGTCATGTGAAAAATTGTAAGTAATGCTTTCTTAAGGAATCTGCTACTGCCAAATGCGTCCTTATCTCAAACCACCATTTGAGACCATTGAAAGAGCAATTCTGAATTGCCCTTCACTTGATAATAGGGTTTGGAAGGGAGATTGCTGGGTACTGAAGATAAAATAAATATATTCTTTTGGTTGTATACTAAACATAAAAGTTTCTACTCTAATCTGGTGAGAACCAATAGACTAAAGTGAATATTTTAAGAAGATAGCAAAGGAATTGTCTTTTCCCTGTCACAAAACTATACTGACGTATAACATAATGAACCACTTTGTGTTTCTCTTGTTTGGTCTATAACATTACCACTACTCTATTTTAAATTGTACTTTGTGGATTATGCCAATCACCCACACAGTAAATGTCACCACTAGTTAGCTATAAAATCCTTTCACTTCTAGAGCTGGGTTTGAAACCAGGCCAATGTGTGTAGAAAACCATTGCTTTTAAGCTCTGCTGATGCTAAAACTAGCTCAGAGAGGCAGGTTGTCTTATCGGAATTGGTCAGTAGTGAACAATTAATTGTTTATTACTGGTTAACGAATTAAACAAATTAAAAATGTAAATTTATCTTTCTTTCATCCAGGTCCTAGGAAGGGGTTAGGTAGTCTTAGGTGTGGTTTGAAGATCAGCACAACATGGTGGGTTGAAGGGCCTGTATTGTGCTGTATTGTTCTATGGTCCTATTCCTTTATCTTCCACAACTTTCCTTTCTACTTTTTCAATCCACTGTATTCAATGGACTGCACTTGTTTAAAGATATGAAATTTTTATTTACTGTTCTATGCCCGCCATGTCCTACTAG
>JARFYF010000002.1:31321690-31331786 GCA_030265395.1 Rhina ancylostomus
CTGAATTCAGTGTTGGTTCCGGAAGGCCATACCATGCCTAATTGAAAGATGAGATGGTGTTGCTTGAGCTACCAATGAGCTTCATTGGAACAATGTTGGAGGCTGAGGACAGAGGGGCCAAACTGGAAATGCGATTAAGAAATAAGGTGACAAATGACTGGAAGCTCAGGGTCATGCTTGGGCATTGGAGGTGCTCTGAAAAATTTGTAGTGGTTGTAGATGAAATTTGTTATAAATATTTTAAAGCTAAAAGTTAAATGCACCATTCTCATGTGTATTTTAAGATGTATTTTTATTGATTTTTTTCCCCCTCATTTGTTCTGTCGGCACTGGTAGTTGACTGTAGTTTGAATCTTTATCACTACTGCAGAGTAATATTCTGATGGAGTTTATTCTGAAGCTTTGGAAAAATAAATGGTTCTAATTATTCAGTGAATAAATTCATTCACTTTCAAGGCATCAAGTGATTCAGTAAATGTCTTTTTAAGCCCTGTTCCATCAATTACTTTATTTCCATACTTAAAACAATGACAAATTATGTGCATAGCACCTCAATGCAGGATCATATATATAATTTTCCTTCTGTAAACTTAAATATTTGCCTAACTACAAACTTTCTGTAAGATAAACCAACTCCTTAACAGACACATTAATCCCCTAGCCTTTATTGTCTCTGAAGGTGAAAACAAAGTCATAGGTAAAAATAATGACATTTGTTCACCTGCCTTAGTCCCTTTCCTAGTTGTTCAGCATTAAACATTATAGCTGCATTGAACTAGAGCTCTTTGTCCCCAAACCTGTACTCTATTACTGTACTCTAAGTAGAGCTCCTCTGTGACACTCGGGATAGCTCCCATCAAAACTTGGAGCACTTTACAAATGCTGATTCTACCAGCAACCATTTAGATGGGATGATTAATTTGCACTTTAAAGCTTAACTTCATGATTTTAATATGATATTTGTGCCAATGCAAATTTTTAGACACGTTAGTGATTTTGTATCTGACAGATGCTTGTAACAGGGTGACTCCTTATAATCAGGTCAGCCAATTTGTGCATAACATCTTTCATGCTGCAGGGCCCTGAGGAACATGCTGTGGGGTTTATTGTTTTTATTGAATAGCATCAGCTTGACATTACCCTGGATCACTGAGAGAAGAAAAGATTCTTAGAGTTGAAAACATTGCAAATATCTTGCAACCTTTATGTTCTGCTTGTTGAACTACCGACAAGCCAAAATGACATTTTATTAGAAGAATAATTACTGTGAATTACTAGATCAACAATGCTAGCATAACCTGGGGACCACTGGATAATACAGTAAATTATAGCTGTGGTTTTAACGTTTTGCAACGTTAAATGAAAATTTCTTCTCTGCTGGTAATGATGCACCTTTGTGTAGTTGGGTTTGATGGTTTGTAGCTAGGAAAAGTTATACAGAGCTGCCAATTGTTTGGTATCACAGTGGCCTTTAACTGACAGCCTAACAGAGAAGCTAGAAGGTTGACTTGATCTTCTTCAGTTGAGTACTGGAATTGAGTAAGTTTATTCACAGAAAATAGCCCATTGTCAGTATTGTAAGCAGGTCATCAAATCCTTAGCCTTCCATGTTCTTTATCCTTTAAATGAATTGGCTGTAACCATGAGTAAAAAATATTGTTAAATATTCATTACCTTCTGACTTCAGCATCTTATCGTAGCTCCAGTGTCTAGATTTGGTTAACAAAGAATTTTATAAAACCAATGACACGAGTAGGAGGCCTGAACCAATGTGTGGCTTGGTCTTTTCAGATTCAGGAAGAGCTGCCTGTTCTATTTGTGCATATGGGGAAGTAGAGTCAGGGAAAGGGATGAGCTGGAGATGGTGGATACACAAACATCTATTGAGAGCTGCTGCTATTAAAAAATATCCTGTACATCTTAAAGGAGCTGTAGGTACAGTTGAACGCAGTCATAGTCATCTTCCTCAGACCCCACTAATACACAATACACACAGCACCAGATTTTCAGATGGTGCTGTACGAGCTGGACAGCAGCAGAAAGGAGTGCTCCTTTCTTCAGATGTCATGCTCCGTTCACTCATGACCCCTGTGTTCACTGTTCTAAATTGTCTCTTGGTTGAATAAACCTTAATTTCAAAATGCTCATTTAGTTTCAATCTCAGCATGGCCTTCCTCCCCACCTGTGTAACCCCCCACTGGTCCTAGAACTAACTCTCCATGATATTATTGCTGCTTCAGTACTGGGCTGCAATGTCCCAGACTTTAATCACTCCACCATTACAACATGTGCTTTCAGCCTCATGACCTGTAAGGTTTGGAACCCATCAAATCTTTCCCTACATCTCTACCTTCTTTATAAATCTCCATCAAACTTATCTCCTCTGATGAAATTTTTCATTTTCTGATTTTTTTACCTCCTTTCATACTCCATGCCAAATTTTGTTTGGTAATGACTACATTAAAGATAGCACCATAAATACAAAATGTTTTTGAATGGTCCATGGAGACAAAAGCGCTCAGAAGGATTCAAGATTTACTTTATTGTCATTTCTCTGAGTATTTGCATACACAAAAACGAAATACTGTTTCTCACCAGCTCCTATCAGTGCAACAAAAAGAATGGTGATAAATATCTAAAATATTCTATAAAAACATCTCTAAAACAAAACTAAAAATGTATCAACACCACATATTCGTATCTGTTAAAGTGCATTTATGTATTAATAAGTGTTTATTCAGCTGTCAGTGGAAATGGAAGGGGACAAAGTCCATTTATGATCCTGTCTGCTTGTGGGGAAAAAGCTGTTCAGCATCCCACTAGATCTAAAGCAGATGCTCCTATACCTCTTCCCCCATGGCAGGAGGGAAAACAGATTGTGAGAAGGGTGATGAAGTTTCTTAGTGATGGCCGTAGGTCTGCGAATGCAGAGTTGCTGATATGTCTCCATCAAAAAGGGGAGAGGGGCACCAATGATCCTGCTAGCTGTCTTCACCATCCTATTGAGCTGCTGTTTTTCGTAAGCCTTGCAGCTACCAAACCAGGAGGTGAAGCAGTAGGTCAGGATGCTTTCAATGGTGCCCCTGTAAAAAGTGATGAGGTATGGAGTAAGGAGGCCTGCCTTTCTGAGTCTTCGGAGGGGGTAAAGCCGCTGCTGGGCTTTTTTAACGATGGCTGCAGTGTTAATAGTGGAGGTCAGATCATCTGCTAGGTGAACCCCCAGGAACTTAATGTTGCTGACCCTTTCCACAGCAGCACCATCAATGGTCAGTGGTGTATGATCGTGCTTGCCAGACCCCCTGAAGTCAATCACCATCTCCTTTGTTTTGTCCACATTGAGGGTGAGATTGTGGAATCTGCACCATGCTGTTAGCAGCTCCACCTCCATCCTATAATGCAGACTCATCATTGTCACTGACGAGACCCACCACTTTTGTGTCATCGGCGAACTTAATGATGTAATTGGTACTGAATCTAACAGTGCAGTCATGTGTGAGCAGACTAAACAGTAAGGGCTTAGACACTCCAATACCAGGCCACAGACAATGCAGCTTGTGACCTGCAGGCCAGGTTTGGACTACTGTTCTCACTAATGTGCCCTTCTTTATTGTAGATAAAAGGATCCCTAGTTTCATCTCTCTGGTGGTAGGGCTGAGATTGTGATCCATTAAATTGAAGAAAAAAAAACAACGCTGGAAATCTGAAATAAAAGTTTGAAAACATTGGCATTCCACAGTGAAACCGTCAGCAGCTGAATGAGAATGAAAGACTGAGGTTTAAGATAGGAAACTTTATCAGATTCTGATATCAAGTTCTTTCACATAGTTTGAAAGAGAACCTGCCTCACAATTTCACACAATTTCTATTTATAATTCTACATAATATAGCATGCATGAAATATTAAACAAAGTGTCATGAGCAATTTATTTTTAATGAGAGTTTGACAGACACATTTTGATACTTGACTGCTTAAACAATTGAAAATGTAAGTATCACAGTCAGGACCCATGTGTATGTGACAGTGCAGTTATACCAAAAGTACAACAGCAGAGTGCACACTGCATAAAATGAGAAAATGCATTTATATTTTACACTGCTAAAAAAAAGGGATTAGACTTAGCTTAAACTTATTTTTCTCTAACTTTCTTTTTGTGTCCTCTTCTTGAGGATGTTGAATTATATTGGCGTACAAACTTACAGTTACCTCAGACTCTGCAGCATGCCATTTAAGTGGTCCTCCTTCATATGTGAGTCTTGGCAAAGTGCGCCAGAAGCTATTTTACACTAAGCAATCATAACTGGACCCCTGTGCTCTTGCCTGCACATTATTGCTCTCACCATTGCATGGTGATGAGGAGCAGAATCTCTGTTAATTGTTTACTCTCCTGGACTGTGAACGGTTATAGTTTTGTGTCCTGTCACATTGGGTAATTTGGCAGGAAGAAAAGATTGAGCTGGACTTTATGGGACATTGTAATGCACGTGGTATGGCATTATTGGGAATTCTGTAACCACATGCCATGCTCACTTACCGAAGTGCGTAATGTGATAATTTGAGCTGCGTTAACCTTGGTCTAGAGCTGGGGTCAGAGAATATTTTACGGTATTTGTCATCCATCTCTTCAAAATAATGATATTTGGAACCATAGGCCAAAGAATGGTTACATATTATGTAAGCTTAATGTTCTGTTCACAAAAAACTTATACATTTTAGATACGATTTCCTCTTTAAAATTCATAACAATCGTTGTCTTCAGATGTAATTTCTACAGTATAAAGACCATGAATATTACAAATGCTTCTACCTTTACACTGCTGCTAGCCTATTGATAAACATCCAATTTGGATCGCCATTTTGACCTGTCATGTGTCAGATTAAATCTGCAACCTATGAGAAAATGACGTTCTTTTAAAGAGTTTACGTCCAATATATAAAATTAGATTATGCAGCTTTCCAAATAGCACTGATTTACAAAGTAAGGCACGCAGGACCAAATGGTTTAGCCATACTTTCCTCAATTATCAGCCAGCTTGGTTTATGACTGCTGGAGGATATATTTGTAATAGAAGCTGTCGAAATCCAAATGATATGCAGTACATCAATGGGTCTGGCAGTCACATCCTACCTCTTGTTCCATTTTGCTGTATCATTGCCATGCTCAATCTTGCTATAATAGTTCCCTAGAGAAACATATTGAACAATGCATGCCTTCTCTTAAGCAAATTATTTGAGAATCACAAAGGAAACATAGAAATGATATAATTAATTTTAACTATATTGGATATCTTCAACATCACTTTCCCTCACAAAGACAATTGAATCTAATTTATTGTGTTTTGATAATTTTTTTGCTTTTCTTCAATGCAATAATTCAATTTAAATATAAATTTTAGAAACCAATTGTCAATAACTCCAGTAATGGTTTATAAGGGCCTGAAATTCAACAAGAAGATGTTATTGTATTAAGCTTAACACATCTGCTAGAATTTCTCTCTTTTCATCTCAGTGGAGGTATTAATTGATTTAAAATATGGGAAAGATCTTGACTTTGTGTAATAATATGACTGACAGAGAGCCCGCAGGCCAATTTACAACTCCATTTTCATTCTATTGAATTCAACAGAGTTGAAAAATAGGAGAAACATGAAAGGGGCTGTTATCTCTTGCATTATCACACAAAAACAGAGCTGGTCCTAATCAGTTCAAGCCAATGTTAAAATAGGTAAGAGACGATCTTCAGTTAAGTGTGCTAAGCCCTTGTACATTAGCATTCCATGGCAGAACTTCAGACAAGAGGAAGTTCATCCTCAGGATTACAATCTTTTAGAGATATTCAAACCTAGATTGCATAGTCTTAAATATTATAAAATACCTTACAAAATTGGTGTAATCCCAAATATTTGTCCAGGATTTAAGATATTAACATCATACAAATAAATGTTGTGCCCTGTGTTGTCCAGGCTTGACTTCTTAAGTCTCACAAGATACTCCAATTGTTAGAGCAAGTTATTGCAATAAACCACAATAAAGATAGCATGCAGCATCAACTAACATTTTCTGGAGTTCCACTCTTGTCAAAATATTCACAGAGCCATACAGCACAGAAGCAGGCCCTTTGGCCCATGATGGCCATGGAGCGCTCATTTATACCAATCTCATTGTGCAGCACTTGGGCCATAATCTTCCATGCCGTGGCAATTCAACTGCTTGTCGAGATATTTCATAATTCTTGTGTGAGTACCTGCCTCCATCAACCCCTCAGGCAGTGCTTCCTAGAATCCAACTACCTACTCAGTGGGAAAAAAAAACTTCCTCAGATCTCCTCTAAAAGTCGTAACCCTTCGATTAAATCTTTGGCCTCTAGTTTTATACAGCTCTGCCAAGGGGAGAAGTGTTCACCCTATTTAAACCCCTCATTTTTTATACCACAATCAGATTCCCCTCAACTTACTATTCTCCAAAGAAAACAAGCCAAGCTTATCTAGTCTCTGTTCATAACTGTAACAGTCCATCCCAGGCAACATCCTGGTGAATCTCCTCTGCACTTTCTGCAGTGCAAATACATCCTTCCTGTATTGTCGTGACTTGATAGAGGTGTACAAGATGATAAGAGGCATAGGTTGAGTGGACAGTCAGAGACCTTATCCCAGGGTGACAATGGCTAACACGAAGGGACATAATTTTAAGGTGATTGGAGGAAGATACAAGGGGGATGTCAGGGGTGCATTTTTTTACACAGAGAGTGCTGGGTGCATGCACTGCACTGCCGGCAGAGGTTGTGGAGGCAGATACATAAGTGACATTTAAGAGACTCTTAGCTAGACACATGAATGATAGAGAAATGGAGGGCTATGTGGGAGGGATGGGTTAGATAGATCTTAGAGCAGGATAAAATGTGGGCACAACATTGTGGGGCAAAGGGCCTGTACTATTATGTTCTATGTTCTAAAACTGCTCACAATACTCCAGCTGTAGTGTTGCCAATATTTTATAAAGTTGTGCCATAATATTTCCACTCTTATATTTTCTCATCCAGCTAACTAAGACAAGTACCACACCAACTTATCCACCTATTTCTACCCCTTCAGGGACTCTTAGACCTGTACACCATGGTCCCTCTGTTCCTCAATATTTCTGAGGATCTCATCATTCATTGTGTATGTCCTCCAAAAATGCATTACCTCCCACTTATTAGGAGTAACTTCCATCTGCTAGTGCTCTGCTCATGAGTAAGGCATAGTGGTTTTTACATTCAATACCAATCCAACTGAAAATAATGCTTTGAAGCTACCTAATACTTGCACTCCATTATTTGAATGCTTTTTTAGATTTAGTATTCAGATTGATCTGAAGATATTTCTCAGAATGACTACATTCAAAGAAGTCAGACTGCAAAAATTATCCATAAACGTTTGGATTTAATTTTTAAATAAATCTGAAATCTTTATTTTAGAGGCACATAGATTAATCAATGCAGAGATCTTTCTTTCAAAATTCAGCAATAATCTTTTGATTATATTCACTTGGAAAATAACCTTTTACACAGATTTCACTAAACACCTTTTTAAAAAAGAGGAATTAAAAGCAGTTTCAACATCCTATAAAAGCATAATGAAAACCACCTGAGCCCTGGAGCTTTGTGTAATGGAGGCATATTAATAACTGTACTGTAACTGTACTTTATGAAATAATCCACTTTAATTCTTCCACATTATGAAGTAACTTATGCTTTAGTGAAAGAAACTTAGAATCGAGGTACATGTATTTTCACATAAAATACCAGAGCCTATAAATTGCTCCATTTTTTGGGCATTACAGCAATACTGTGAATCACTCTCTGTTGTATGTTAAAGCTGCAAAAATAGGAAGAAGGTTCGCAGTGCAGCATTTCCTGTGTAATGTTGCACTGAAACTGATATTGTCCCTTTTTGGGCATCACTTGAAGGAACATGCCACTGTACAAACGGCTACAATGGAATATTGCCAATGAATGAATGGATGCTCCAGTGATGGGAAGAAGGTACGAGAGTGATCTCAGGGAATCAGAAGAACCTGAGCAGGTTGATAAAGAGTAGTATCCACAGGAACCTTTATGCAGGAAGGCTATGGAGATCTACTAAGGCAGCATCCCAGTTCTCCTGGGAGAAATTTGCAGGCAGATCATCTAAATATTGTTCTGGAAACCACAAGAAAGATCTCAATGTTTGTTAGAACCTGCTGAAAACAGCACCATTGAGATCCCATGTGTATTGCCTCTGTTTCAGCATCAATGGGCATTAATAGTCAAATTTCTCAAGCTTCTCGCATGTATTCTAACAGGTCTGACCTCAGGATGTAGCCCTTAAAATCACACTATGACAGAAATGCCTTGTGGAATGGTAGGCGTTGCTCCTGCAAGAAGTGTTGATCACAAGGTGGCTTCACTCACTTTTCATCTGATGAACATTTGAACAAATTCTCCTTTTGCAGGATTTCTTCAGGCATTTCTGGCTACTAATTTCTGTGGGGCAATCTGTAGAAGCCACCTGAGGGTGCATTGACTGGGATTCCAGTTGGGTCAGTTGACTTGAGGTTTATTTTGTAATGAGTTAGGCAGTGGTCTGTCTATGAATGCATTTAGATAGTCCTGTTGTGGAACCTTTCGCATTAGTAAAAGGTGGTGAGTGAACAGTAAAAGATGCTTATGCCAATATAATTGAAAACTTTGCTGAGGATATATTTTGGTTGTTGGACTGCAGTTGGAGTCACTTGGGTATGCTGGACATCAAAAAGTCAGCACCAAGAAAACCTGAACCTTAAAGATCATTCAATTTAATGACTGGTGTTACCTCCCGTAGAAACAGGAACAACATTATTAATGCAATTTTTGTATTGTTTTCACTCAATTGGGGAGGGTGGGGGGATCTTTACACAAGACATAAAATGGCAGGGGCAATGAAAATCCTGTCAAAAAGTGAGGAGGTGAATTTTCCAACAGATGCCAAGTCATCCAGAAAGGTGCAAAATTGCTCGAGCTCTGGGTTGAGTTATAGAATCATAGGTCACAAAATCATAGAAACGTACAGCACAGAAATGATTTACAGCTGCATGGCACCTTAGCATTCCCTCAGCAGAGGGGGCCAAAAGCAAGGGCACAGACTTAACGTGATCAGTAGAAGGATGAAAGAAGGATTGAGGAATGTCTTTTCTACCCAGATTGAGATGGGGCCTGGAACTCACTCCCCTGATAGGTGGTGCAGGCAAAAACCCTCAGCACATTTGAAAAGTACTCTGATGAGTACCTGAAGAACTGTGACCTACAGGGTTACGATCCACTTTTGGAAGGTGGGATAGGCTTGTTAGCTCTTGTCTGGCACAGTCCATGGGTCAAATGCCTCCCTCTGTGTCATAAATTTTATACGATTTTAAGACCTATTTTGGAGTTGTGTGAGAGAATTTCCAGCCCTAGAATTTAACAATTTTACCATTAACATTTTACCATTTCGGCAAATGATACAGATTTATAATTAAATTACCCTAGATGTTGTTAATACTTGCAGTAAACCATGTCTCTAATGTTCCAAGGTGGCATGCCAACATTTTCTCTGTTTAAATATTCTTGTCTAGAAATTCATTAGCTCCATTTTAGGAACATTAAATCATTAAATCACTGCAGTGTTCCAGTGCAGTCTCAAGTCTGTGTACTAGGACCATGGTCATAGATCAGAACAATGGTGTAAGCATTTTTTTCAGACGCTACATGTGGATATCAGAAACAGCAAGGCCTCCAGGCACTTCCTATTTTCATTTCCTGCAGCTGCTGGCAATTGACCACAAAGCAGCCATAGCAGAGTTTCGGCCTTTAAAGGGACAAGTTCCAGGGCACCTCAACAACAGTAACATTGAGGAGAAAGAGTCAGGATCCTCTGGTTGGGATGCATGAGACCCCTGCCTAGAAAAAGAAGCATCATCGGCAACTTGAGACCGAGATACCTGAGGTCCCTGTGCAGGACAGTAAAAAGAAAAAGAAGAAACACAATAGCATGGAGCTGTTATTCACTGGGGGAGGATGCAGTAGTGTGCAAGAGGTCTTTAAAAGTCATCACCAACTGAGAG
>JARFYF010000002.1:31353173-31378248 GCA_030265395.1 Rhina ancylostomus
AGCGTATCAGGCAGCATCTGTGGAAAGAATAACAGAGTTACTTTCAACAGTGTTCTCCGTTTTTGTTTTGGATTTACAGCATTTGCACCTTTTTGATTGACCATTATTCACTTATGTCTCTTGCACATTATACAAGGACTGTATTTTCTTCTGAATGATGATAAAGGAAGCCTTTTGACCTGATTATAGTAAACAGATCTTGCAAATCCTTTACACTTCATGATTTAGATTATTAAGGTAAAATAAAATATCTGATATCTACAATAATAGCAGCAATTTTGGTGAGTGGATGTCAGAATTAAAGTTTCATATACAAATATTCATTAGAGGGAGTAAACATTAAGGATAAACTTGCTGATGTGTTGCATGTTGACTACATTGCTATGTGGAGGTAAAAGGAGCTAATCATTTCTAATTTTAATCTGCGTGATTGAATAGGTAGTAAAAAGGGTACTTACATGCGACAGAGTCCTTTTCATATATCCAAGTTAGGTCTCAATGACATCGTTGCATTGCATTTATAGTTTCAGCTGGAGGACCTACGAGTAAATGGTAGTGGCCATCTTGTCTGTACCTGGAGCCAACCTTCCGCATGTGCCTAATACATGGCAAGCCAATTATGGACTCAAAATTGATGAAATTTTGACTCAGCCCAGCAAGCCATGGGGAACCAAACAGGCTGAGGATGGATAGGAAATACTGAAGAACCTGCTTCTCTCAACCTCTGTGTTGTGATTGTCAATCAGGTTTTACAAGAATTAGTAATGATTTAGTGCTGGTATGACTAGTTATGTTCCCAACAGCCTTTGAAAGTGACTACTCATCACCAGAGTCTATCCATCTGTCAATTTTTTAGAATGCTGATAAAGTCAGACATGCTTCTATCAAGGCATTTTAGTTGTGCAAAGGTTGAACATCAGATATTTCTGATATTAAGCAGTTCATGGTCTTGCATGCAAGCAAACAGGGTGGAGGTGATACAATCAAAGGACAGGTTCTGTTAATCAAATTGCCACGACTATGATTTATGTACTATAAAGAAAGGAAGTTTTGGGGCAAAGTTCAGCAAATTGCAGGTAAATGTAGGCAGGGGTATTCACTTGTACATGTGGGCACAGGCTCCTCCGAGTTGTCATCAAGGTGAGCTATGTTCAAAATTGTCTCCAGTGAAAGAGTGAGTACCATCTAAAATTAAAGACCATTTGTAAGGTTGCTGTCAATGAAGATTTACAAGTTAACAAATAAAACGGAAAAACCTGTCCAAGCAAGCTAGTCAAGCAACTGCCTGTCTGCTGACATTCACAGAATGTGTGCCTGGAAATGCAACTGCATGGTGCTGGTGGTAATTGTCACTTTTTCCAGGGTGAAACACAATAATGACCAACAAAAGCAGAAAATGCTAGAAAAACACTGCAAGTCAGGCACTATCTGTGGAAAGGGAAGCATTCACTGTTTTGGGTCTGTGACCCTTAGTCAAAACTGAGGAAGAGACAAATACAAGTTAGTCTTCAGTGGGAGAGATGGTGAGGAAGGGATTGTAGAACAAAGGGAACATGAGACCAAATAGCTTAACTGGGGCAGTTATCAGCAGTTTAAGGTTCTTGGTCTGTGTAATGTGTTGTAAATGGTTAGGTTCTATGTCAGATTTTCAGCATCTACAATTTAGTTGAATTACAATAATGACAATTTCTGGGTTGCTTCACATTACTGGAAAAATTCAACTCTTGTGATTCTGCACCGATTTCTGCATCAGTGGCACATGGGATGACACCAGATTCTGTGCAACACTCCCTTTGAAGCATTGCAAGAGAAACTGGACCACTTGTCTGAAATATGGGCTCCCTCTGCTCCACAATTTCCCTGATGCCATGAACCCAGTGATGTTGGTCCCAATGCAATACTTTCTGAACCCAATCCCTTTCAGGCATCTTTCTACTCCTGATCTCTTCCCAGATCCAAGTGCCAGCTTTTTCCTGAACTCTTCCTGAACACAAATCTATCTTTTCCCAATCCCTTCCCAAACACATGCAAATGACCTTCCAATTCTTACTCAAATACAGTTTCCAGTTTTCTCCTAACCTCTGTCTGAGCAGTGGTCTCCATCAACAGTTCCCCATCACCACTTTGGTTCCTGATGTTCCCTTGCTCCCATGGCTCCTCCAAACTGGGCCTATTGTCAATGATTCCCAAAGCCTGGCCATAGGAAAGAAGTGGCATTCTCTCTTCCAGGCCTCAGTGCAATTGAAGCTTTCATGGGACGATCAATGGTAAAATGGTAATTGGCACCATGCTACAGTACCATTTTAGTGCTCTAGAATTTCTAGACACATATCCTTAAGCCAATGTCTTAAGATCCTTCATCATGGTCCTTGTGGATGTTCTTTCCCACTTGTAAGATTGGCTCACCAGAGGTAGCACCACATGAGAAAGTGTATTATACTGGAATAGTTTTGTCTGGATAAATTAACAACACTTGGGCAGTTTTTCACCATTGGACAAACCAGGCCAATTGATTAGCATTAGTTCAGCTTATTCATTCACTTCCTCCACATCTACTACAGTATGGCTAGGAAGTGTAGTAGAGGAGGAGGAAGTGAATGAACAAGGTGAACTAATGCAAATTCCCATGATAGACTGTGACAACTTGCCAAGACTTAGCAGTATGGAGACACGAGAGATTCTGCAGATCTGGAACCTGGAGCAACACACACAAAATGCTGGAGGAGCATAAACAAATGGAGGGAAGTAAACAGTCGACGTTTCTGGTTGAGACCCTTCATCAGGACTGGAAATGAAGAGGGCAGAAGCCAGAATAAAAAGGGAGGGGAGGAGCCCCAGCTGGCAGGTGATAGGTGAGTCCAGGTGAGATGGTGGAAGGTAGGTGAAAGGGAATGATGTGGGTATGATGGACTGTATGTATCTCCCAAGCTGTCAACCTGATGGACAGTTCAGGCCACCATATGCAAGACTGCAGCAACGCTTGCAACTTCCTGTTTAAGTCACAGACCATTAACGATTAGGAAATTCATCACCATTTTTTCAGCCTGGGACACCTAACCATGCAGCACTGTGGCACTGCTGTCAGCTCAGGACCCCAGCAGTTCAGGAAAGCAACAAATACACATTAAATGCGGGCTGTGCAAGTGATGTCCACATCATGAAGTATTCAGAAAGATGGTGATAAAATCTGATTTGTTGTTTGTGGGGCAAATTCTGGAAGATCAGGAAATCATATTTGAAAAAATACTTTTTTCAATAAGACCATGTGGAATCAGAAAAATATATTGCGGCCATAAAGCACATATTGTAAAGAATTTTTAATAAGTTAAAGGCATTTTGGTGACAGGTCATCAACCTGTGACATTAACTCTGTTCTCCCTCTTCAGATGCATTTTGACCTTCTGAGAATTTCCAGCATTTTCTGTTTTTATTTCAGTACCTGTGGTACATCTTCTTGGAAATTGGATCAGAAGATACACTAAGCACTAAGGACTCAAGAAAAAATTGAATAAAAGAAAACAAAATCTATTTAATATTTCAAATATTTCATTAATTATCCTTGGAAATGGAAGATAATAATATTTCAAAAGGAGTGAGGCAGGAGCCTAGAAGACTATAATGTTTTAGGTTCACTGTTGCAATCACATTCATCCAAAGGTTACACAAACCAAAGACATTAATGAGTAATAGAGCATATCCTTAAGGAGATATCCTTGCAACCTCCTTGTTTGTTTATATCAACAAGCCAGACAGTATTTTTCCCAGGGTGACAATGGCTAACACGAGGGGCATAATTTTAAGGAGATTGGAGGAAGATATATGGGGGATGTTAGGGGTAAGTTTTTTAGACAGAGAGTGTTGGGTGCGTGGAACGCACTGCCGGCAGAGGTTGTGGGGGCAGTATCCATTAGGGACATTTAGATAGACACATGAATGATAGAGAAATGGGGGGCTATGTGGGAGGGAAGGGTTAGATAGATATTAGAGCAGGATGAAATGTTGGCACAACATCATGGACCAAAGGGCCTGTACTGTGCTGTAATGTTCTATGTACTTGTGGTATTAATTTTTCATATTGATGACCTTTCATTAGAACTAGAGTGTGTTTGATATTTATAGTCTTGGATGTGGGAGAGGGAGTGGGTGGTGGGTGCAGGAGTGGGAGAATAGGAAAGGAGAAAAGGGGAGCTCAGAGATATGGTGGAAGGCAAGAATGGTTAAATCTTCAAAGGTAAGGTAATAAGCTGTATAAAGAAACAAAGACGGTTTTAGAAAAGGTGAAAATGGCAATAGATGAGTCAATATCGGTAATGTTTGGAAATTGAGGAGTAATAGGAAAAGGAAATTGCTTGGGAATAATCAAGCTATCAGTTCCATGCTTTCAGGAGAGGATATTGAATTGGAGAGGGCCGAAACAAATTTGGCACCCAGGGACATCTTCAAATGCAGCTAAATCAAGCACAGCATGACCTTGCTCTATTGTGTTTCAAGAGTTTCTTTGACCATCCTGTCATCCATTCTTTTGCCTTAGAGGAAGACTCCATTCTGCATCATTGTAATTTTGCAGAAGCAAGCCTGGTGGATTCTCCAAAGGACCCAGCCAATTTATTACTGATATGTTGAAACTGAAGCAAATTCCATGCTGTTAGTCAATGTCACTGGAAATTGGGTTGAGACTGGACATATCCATTTCATAAGGGAAGACTACATCCAGCAAGAGGTTTCTTTTATCCCATTAATCTGGGCTGAATCCCAGTGGAGAAAGCAGCATTTTAACCAATTTATCATTCATGGTCCCTCTGAGAATTATTGTTGTTAGGGTTGGGGGTTATAGAGGTATTAATAGCAGGAAGACAATTGGCTGGTAGCTGAGAAGGAATTCCATTGTCAAATAATCCAATATATGGACAAGATGGAACAAGTTTGAGGGCTAAATTGTCTTTGTCTTGCTCTCATCATCCTTTGGTTTCAATTCATTCTGATTAGATTTTATGAAGGAACAAAGAAATAATTTAGTCATGTGATTCCTTGTATTGAGGAGATATTTGAGTTTTGATTGAGTGAACTGGATCCCTAATTAATGGAAAATTGTTGCAAGGTAACTGAGTTGTAACTGTCTTCAGAGACTTTTATGTTTAGTTTGCATTGCATGTTACCTTCACTTTATGGGTTCTGTTGTTGCAATTCAGTAAATGTTTAACTCCTGTGCACCATGCTCTAGACAGGGCAAAGAAAGGACAGTGGTTGGACTACTTGCATAGAATGAAGCCTGCACCTGCCTGAACTCTTCAAATTATGTAAGTAGATTGGCCAACCATAAGAACAAGAGAGGTGAACTGTAATTATATTGAAAATATGTTAAAGAACATGTGAATGGAATAATGTTTTCCTAATATCAAAATTTTAATTGTACATCCACCCATTGCCTTTGATAGTACATGTCATTTCTTCAAAGAAATCCAATAACTTGGTCAAACATAATTTCCCTTTCTCAAAACCATGTTCTCTTTGTCTGATTATGTTGAATTTCTGTCTTTAATGACAGCTTCTAACATTTTACCTATGACTGATGTTAATGACAACAAACATTAAACTAGCTGACTTGATCCTTCCTTCATCTTCCTGCTTTCTGTCTCCCTTATTTTTCAAATAAAGGGTTACAATTGCTATTTTCCCAGTCTAATGGAGCCTTCTCTGAATTCTGGAAATCCAAAACCAATGCATCAACTATCTCACTTGCCGCGACTTTCAAGATTCTCAAAATCTCAAGATTTTCAAGATCCATCAGGACACAAAGACTTGTCTATCTGCAGCTCCAACAATTTTGTCAGTATCACTTCCCAGTGATTGCAATTTTCTCAAGTTCTTTGCTCCCTTCCTGTTCTTGATTTACTACTATTTCTTGGAAGTTACTTGTATTCTCGATAGTGAAGATTGAGGTGAGTATCTGTTTAATTCACCTAATATCTGGTTGTTTTCTACTTAACATTCCTAAAACTTCTTCTAGAGAACCAATATTCACTTTGTTAACTCATTTTTTAATCATCTACAGAAGATCCCACAATCCGTTTTTATATTTCTGTCTAACTTTATCCTATACTCCAGTTTTCCTTTCCTCATTAATCTTTTAGTCATCCTTTGCCGATTTTTTACATCCTGTCCAGTCCCATGACCTGCCACCCCTCTTTGAAGTGATGATCTTGTTGAATGATACTGCAGGTTCAAGAGGATGAATGGAAGATTCTGCTTCCATCTCATGTTCATGTGTTCTTGATGTTGGATTTTTCTAGTGTGTTTTCCCTTTAAGGTTAGAGTTGGCCTGGAACAGTGATCACAGCATATTTTTCAGGATGAAAAATTATTCTATGTTTTTGCTGTATGTACTTGTTACAGTGCAGTCAGATTGGAGGGATATGAAAGTATAGAACAATTTCTGGTGGTACTCCTGGGAACAGGCATCAAGTGACAGGTCTCCCCATTCTATTTTTTTTCCTTCCTTTACAATTGTTTCACTTGTTTCCAGGTAGTAGGATGATGAATATATAAAAGAGTGCTGATCAATGGTCTGGTTTAACCAGATCTATGCAACTCCTGTTACATTTGAGCCCCTACTTCAAAATATATGCTTCCAGTTCTGTTCTGAGTAGCTGTTGCATTTTTATGTGAAGAAGTACTTAGCTTTCCTTCCATTAACCTATCATTGGGGTCTGGAATATAGAAAATATATATCCTTCTTACTGTTATATCATTACTTATAAATATACCAAGACCAATTGGTAATAGTGACTTCAGATAAGATTAATGGAGTTAAACTTTCTATCTTGCCCTCAAGTTGTATGTGTAACTGCAACCCTCCAGGATGGAAAACTTGAACAAGCATGATTTATAAATAGCTTCATATTTTGCTGTGGATTAATATGAACTCCAAAACTGCCATGTTATTTGGAGGCTGATATTCCTGGCCACCATTTATCACAGGATAAAAGAGTAGATTGAAACTGGGGGCTATTGTCAGAAACAAACTCTTCAGGTATGCTGTAACAAATGTACATTCAGTGATGTTACATGAAATGATTTTTTGAAATGATGATATCTATCTGTGCCTTCATGTGATATGGTAAAATACCAGTTTTGGAAGGCTCTTTCTATCACTGTTGCTAAAGGCAAAGGAATGGTTTGGGTCACCTCACTGTCTATTCAGCCCCCTCTAAACATTCACTCCCTCCACCACCAAATGTGTGCCATCCACAAAATGCACTAGAGTTACTCCAATTAAAACTTCCTAGCCTGAGTCTGAATATTTACCACACTAAATATTCATTCCCTTCACCACCATTGTATTACAGTTCAATCCACGTTCAGCAACAACTGATCAGTTTCAATAAATTGTCATTGCTTTTTTCCACAAAGGCCAACAAATGCTCTCTGAAAGGTTCTGATGGACTACGACCATGACAGCAAGGGAGTGTTTGGTGTTCTGTTTCTACAACATAACAGTTACTGCATTTGCTTACCAGTGATTTGAGGTCACTGTTTAAACAGGGCTAATTATATAAAACTTCTGGCATTTGTGTTCATACTGACTATTGATGTGTGTTTGTGAAGTTCACTTCATATCTTTTCTCTTAAGAAGTATCACTGCTCTATTACAACCCTTGATGCATCTGCTCAAATAATAATTCATTATGACATCTGGGAAATGTTTGCAGATCCTTATCTGTATACTGGCCTAGTTTTGTTCATTCCTTCAATGCCTGTTTATAGCCACTTTTCAAAAGTCTTTCTGGAGTCTACAAGTTCAGATGCAGTTAATGGAAAGTTTTCACTGGTCATATTCAACATGTTGATCATACTTTCACTTCCAACATGTGGCTGTGACAGAGCATCAGCAATGATATTCTGCTTGGAACTCATGTAACTGATTGTATATTACAGCACAAGTACAGAGTCTTTGATCCCCTGATAATGCCTTTGTACGTATCATTGATTTGAGACCTTATAGTGGCTTAAGATTTGTTACTAAATTGAAAAAAGGATTTGCCTGGTATAGATGTGGAACTTCTGGATTCCAAACACTACTCCAAGTGCTTCAATTTATGCATAATTGCACTTGCTCTTTGTGAGCGTATGAGAAGAAAAACTGATGCGTTTCTCCTGCTCATATCAATCACAAGACTTAACACCATATCTTGATGCATCACAAGCCAACTTCAACGCACATATAGCATTCAGATGAACAAGTAAATCTTCACTTGCTGAGCTTTTCTTTCCTTTATTGCATGAAGTCCATATCCTTTTTCAATAGCTGATGCCATAGATTGAACATTGTTGTAAGATCTGGAAGGAACCATAGGTAATACTGCAACATGTAGGGAGCAACACTAGCTCTACTTTCAGTCTTTGGCCTCCACTTTTCATTGGTTCTACGCTCTTGGCATCAGCCTTCAAATCAAGGTACATTACTTGCTGTAAAAACAGGTATTTGCTGTACATCAAATTTACATTGTTCTTATGAAATCCCTTGAACTCTTCTTCCAAAATCATTTTTGTACATGGTTACACATGCAATGATTCATTCCTTGCAAGATTTTATCCATCGTTGTATTAATGTAACATGGTACTAAAATCTTGGGTGAAGATTTGTCTCTGTAGAATTGCCATGTAAATGTGTAAGGTCATTCTGTATGTGCTAATGGTCAGGTACATTTTTCAACATTCATTTACACATAAGCATGGAGAAGCTCCAATTTTGTGAATACCATTGGTCCTGCTAATTTCTACAGGCCCTTGAGTCCTGGCAATATTCTCACAAATCTTCTTTGCATTATTTCCATCTTAATGACATCCTTCCTAAAACAGGGTGACTAAAACTTGTACACAATACTCCAAATGCGTCCTCACCAATGCATAATGTCTGGGGACACCTGGATTTTCCCTCATTATTCTGCAATTTACTTACAAGCATTTATGTTAACTTGTATTCTTTTTTCTTTTTCTTTGTGAGTCTTTATAGAACATTATAGATCTTGCATATCTCTTTAATGTCCTGGAAGATTTGCTTCTCTATCTCCCTGTCACTAGTTGGTGGCCTATTGAACACTCTCAGAAGTGTGAATAAACCCTTTTTGCTTCTAACTCTAATCAAATGGATTCTGTCATTGTCACTTTAAAGATATTCTCTATTTCCAAAACCAAAAATTCTTCATTAATCAGCATTACCACTTCACCTCCCTTTTACCCCTCCCTGCTTTTCTGCACAGTCAGTAATAGGTTTCAACTTCAGCTATCTGTCGTATGGCAAATGTCATTGAACATCTTCCTCTCTGCATAAAATCAGATATTTTGGGTGGAAACTTTGGTAAAGTTCCAGTCTAAGGGAATTGCGTTTCTGACTTAAATCAAACGCACCATATTTACAACCCTTCATTTCATGAAGCATTACATGCTAAATTCCAGCTGAAGTGCCCATCCCCAGAGGGTGCTTGTATGTAAATAGCAGAATAATGAGGGAAAATCCTGGTGTCCCCAGACATTATGCTATTTATAACAGGTCACTGCTTCTCCTCCAGTGTACGTGTGTTAAAGGCAGAGAAAATATTTCTCTTAATGTGGCAGATTTAAATGTGCAAGAATTCTGAATTAATGGTGAGAAAAATTGAAACTGAGTTTTTATTTCTCCTAATGGGACCGTAGGGAAGCAGCAGAATGGACATTCACAGCAATGGCAGTAATTTAGAGATCAGTCTGCTAATCTCCAGTCAGTACTGAAGCCAAAGAGGTCACAGTTTCATGGCAATTTCTGTAAACGGAGTCATCTGAATCAATAATTCCATCACTCATTCCATTATCAAGTTATTTGCTAACCAGACGAGTTGGAGGACCTATAAGATGTTGGTACCAGTCATTTAGTGAGTTTTGAGCTTAGTTCTTTATTTTTAAGAGTTGTTAATCCAGAAACTGGGAGAATGGCAGGAAGGTTTGCCATCACCAGTGCAGGAAACCTCTTCCTTCAGCAGTTTGATTTTTGCTCCAGGAAACTTCTTCAATGATCTGATTATTGTTGTGGTGAAGGTAAACTTACTTAATTTTTTTCCAATCTAAAGTTGTGATCTGATACTACTGGAAAGCAAACACTTTTTAATCTCTTTGTTTGCTGCTGTCCAGTGGCAGTAATATGGAAATGATTGTTGAAAGGCTCATGACTGGCTTTTAATAAGAAATAAAAACAGAAAAAGAAAGGGTCTTTGATCTGACTCATTCCTCATTCCACAGAGGCTGATTTCTTCCAGCATTTCTGTTTTTGTTTCACATTCTGGCATCCGCAATTTTATTTGTTTTCCTTTTATGAGAAATGTTGGATGAAATTCTTAATTTTCACATTTAAGGGCTGTCGGTCTCGCTGGCAAAGCCAACCCTGATTGCAGGCAAGGCCAGCCACTGAGTGTCTTGCTTGGCCAATTCAGTAAGCAGTCACATTGATGAGGGCCTGGAGTCGAGCACTGGCCAGACAATTTCAGGACATTCGTGATCCAGTTTGGTTTTTATGACAATCTGGTGGTTTCTTGGTCATTACTGATGTTACCTGTTTAGTCCAGATTATTTAATTAGATGAATTTAAACTTTCCAGCTGTGTAGTGACTGCTAGACCAGAAATTGAACTACAATGTTCATGTATCTCTAATCCTCAGTTAATTCTCTCTACATGTAATGGAGTGTTTAATGCTTACCTGGAAATCTGCAGCAGTAGCTCAAACAGTAGTAATATTGTTTTCAGTACTAGGCTGTCTCCACCCATGAGACATCAAGAGATTTAAATTTCCCCTCAATTAACGAAAGGCTACTTCAAAGTCTGATATTGAAGGTTTTGAGTTGTCCCAATTTTACACTGGCCTATTCTATATTCTACTCTTTTTAACATTAATGATCTTACACACTCTTCATGTCATAAATGTCTAAAGCATTACTATATATCTGCTTTTAGGGTTTAAATATCTTATAATTCATTCTTGTAAAAGTATATCTTAGCACAATCTTCAAAAAAGTAATCAGATTCAACAGTTTTGTTTCATTATTGCAGAGGGTCTTTGTTCAGAAACAAGGAAGAGCTCACCAGAAATGATTTGCTCAATGGGATCCAGGCATTGTTTATTGCTGGGTGATAAACTGGATTTCAATTCAACAACTTCTAGTGCATTGCATTTACTATTACCCAGTTCATTTGCAGAATATAAATCATTGGTGTAGAATTACCATGAGATTTTTCTGATCTCCTGCTGTCACTTCAGTGGAATAATGACAAAGGCCCTGGAGAAGCAACAAAATGTTTTACCCATTTATACTCACTCTCTGGAGGAATTCATCAAACTTCTATCAAAGTTTTAATAAGAGATTGGAAGAGTCTTTTCCAATTCTGTCTAATCAAATATCCAACAGAAGGGCCAAGGCACGCAGTTGAAATTTATATTTGAGTGGCAGGTCTATCTGGATTCTAAAATTTCTTGCTTTAGTCATATTTTGAAAAGTATTTCTCAGCATACCTTGTCCCCATTGAACATTCCATGTGAAGCCATTAGAGAGTGTAGATCAACTGGAGAAACATGCATGGATAATCAGCAACAAACTGTCACATAAAGATTAATATTTAACAGCCTCAACTTGTCAGGTCCACACTGCAGTTGAGCAGATGTGTCTGCTTTCTGAGGTCAGTTACTTTCCACTCTCTGAGATTAGCTTGTCTGTAACTAGGGTTGATCCACAATATTTTCTTTTGTTCACATACTCAGTTATGGTTTAATTAATCTCTCGCAGTTTATAGCCAAAGTTACAACCAAATGAAATGTTTATTTTACCTTCTTTAAAAGTTGATGATCATCTGAGGTCCTGTGATAGAAGTATCAGAGTGAATATAGGAGGTATGATTGGTAACTTTTCAGATGACGTGAAACTTGGTGGTGTTATGTATAGTGAGGAAGGCTACAGCAGGATATAGTTGAGATGAAATGTTGGTTGGAGTGTTAGCAGATGGAATTTAGTCCTGACAAGTGTGTGATGATGCATTTTAGGAAGTCAAATAAGGGTAGGACATATATAGTAAGTGGATGGGTGTTTGGGAATGTGATGAACAAAGGGACTTTGGGGTTCAAGTCCAGAGCTCCCTGAAGGTGACAACTTTCAGAGGAGATAGTGATTAAGAAGGCAGATGGCATGCTTGTCCTTAAAGGCCAGGGCAAAGATTATAATAGTTGGGACGTTCTGTAGCAACTTTACAAAGCACTGGAGTATCGTGTGCAGATCAAGTCATCAGACTATGGGAAAGATGTGGTTGCACTGGAGAGAGTGTAGAGGAGATTCACCAGGATCTTGCCTGGTCTGGAGCACTTTAGTTATGGAGAGACTGGATAGGCTGGGTTTGTTTTCACTGGAGTGGAGTGGCTGTGGGTGATCTGATGAGGTATATAAAATTATCAGAGGCACAGATTGGGCTGATAGTCAGAATCTTTTTCCTGAGGTCGGGATATTAAAAACTGAAGAGCATAGGTTTAAGATGAGAGGAAGGAGTTTTAAAAGGGATTTGATTGGGAAGAGTGTGGTTGATATATGGAACTTGATGACAGATGAGGTGATGGAGTCAGACACAATCACAACATTTCAGGGATATTTGGACAGACACTTAAATAGGCAAGGTGTAAAAGGATATGGACCAAATGTAGACAATGTTTTCGTCCATATATTTTGTGGTTGCTATTTACCACGTGTTTCCCATTTTTTTTATCTTTATTACTCAGTTCAGGGTCAAGAACTGGTTGTTTCCCTGCTGGAGCTGCACAATAATGGAGGTTAAATGTATTGACCAGGAACTGGGCATGATCTGTGGAACATGAAACCAAGGGATTTCAGAATCGAGAAACTTAGAGGACTATCTTCATTTGGCTCTTCATCATCACCACCAGATATACAGTGAGCTTTGATGTTAAATATGTTTATTGTTATTCACATGTTTTTATGTTTATGGTTATTATTCAGTTCAATATTCAATGCAATAATTGAAATTTCGATTTCTGTCACTTACAAATTATCATCATGGGACAAAACAGAAGAATCATGCTAAGTCACAACTGGGAATAAATGATGACCAAATTCTGTCAGTATGAAACTTAGAATTTAAGATTAGTTTTCTGTGGATGGCTGAACTTTAATCACTTTTTGTGATTCTGATTCTAATTCTGAAACTTTTGGTTGAGCTTTACCTTTTTATCTAAATTAATAAAATTCAGTGCAGAAAAATATATTTTTGCTTCTTCATCACTACTTTGCTGCTTCATTCTTTCCTTGGTCTTGTAGTAATGAGAAGTGATAATAAACCATACCTATTGTTGGAGAACAGTGGTCACACAATTATCTAATAAATGCATTATATTGCTCCAGAATAAAACTTGTAACAGAGATTGGCAAAAGTCTTGCTGCTGTGAGGCCTAGCAGTGAATAAAAGGAAGGCAAGCTCTTTTTGAAAGGAACAGATCATCATTAAAACTGTTAACAGCTCAAGAAAAGCTTTGGAAATATGCTTAGTGGGTAGAAGGTTAAAGGGAATCGTCCATGGATATTGAGAAGATTTTTGTAACTTGAACTGCAGTTGCATTCCAATACTAACTATTTGCATTGTACAAAAATGACTTTTTTTTTATTATGGGCCTCATAAATATTTTGAAGTAGATAAAAAAACATTGGAGTAAAGGAAGGTGGATGTGCTATTTAGTTCTTTGACTCTATTCCTCTATTCATTGTGACCAAACTCCTTTGTCACATTTTCCTTAATTCCTTTAGTTAACAAAAATATATCAATCTCAGATTTCAAAATTTGGTGTTTTCAATTCAATTCCAAATTTGGTGTTTAGAACTCTTTTCTGATCACTCTGTCTCTAATATTTAGACCATGTCCCTTCATTCTTGATTACCCAGACCACAGAAATTCCTTCCTATCTATCCTATTGGTTCCCCTTAAAAATATCTTGATAACTTTGCTTAATTTAACACCTAACCTTCTGAATTCCATGGAATCTAATCCTGTGGGTTTTAAATGTGGGATGTGTATTCTTTACAAAATGTGGGGAAGGGGCATCTGTTGCTTGAATCTCCAGAAAATATTTATCTTTGACATGTGCGTGTTGAAAGACAAAATTGTGCAACCCAATTTATGGTCCTAAAAAGGACACAATGGCCTGAGCCAAGTATCCATGAGAGAGTTGGCCACTGCTAAATCAGTCAGGGCTTTTTTTTTATGTGAGCTTGGCAGCTTCTGGAAATGAGGGGATTAGTGATCAAATGGAGTGAACTCAGCTTATGCCAGGATTGATAAACTGTTCATCTCATTGAAAGTTGAGAATTGCAATGCCTGACTTGTGGACCAAGGAGATGGTTACATAAATTAATTATCAGTGTGACTTGAAGGTTGGATCAGGGTATCAGGGACAGGGATAAAGAAGCAATAGACTGCTAGATGTTGGTGTAAGCGTCATGATTGAGTGTGTGGAGTCAGGAGACAAGTCTTTGTGGTGCCTGAGGATCAGTAATGTGATTGAGCTGGGTTATGTTGAGGAAGGGTGGGGGGATCCAGGAGACATGGAATAAGAGGTAAGGGCTTAACTTAAATGGTTCCAGTCACTGGACTCCATAGCATTGACTTGAGTGGATGTGTCGCCTCCAAGTCTTGTTGGAGCATGTCTTAAAAGATAGAGAAGGCCTCCTTCTGCTTGAGGGGCCATGCTTGTGTTTAGCAGAGGTGTTGTTCAATTGCTGCACTGTGCAATAGAGTTTCGCGAACAATGATTTTTTTTGGGAATGGTGAATGACAGCAGTAACCTGAGAGAATTCAGCTAAATGGAGTTACTATGCAACAGCAACATTTGTGGGAAAGTCCCTATCATAGAAATGAAACTTGGCATACAACTACATAATACTTGGTTAAAGCCAGAGGTTGTAAATACATACCACAGGGATACAAGTCAAAGTGGATTGGCTCCAGAATTACAGGCAAATTGATGTGTATTTCATGGTGCTGAATTTGACAGACTATGCAATAGCTCTTATTTTGATTGCATCCACAGGGATAGGCAGCAAGTGAAAGGTCAGCCAATGTGCTCATGCATGTATTCTTTAAGTACCTCTTCTGAGAGTTGAAGCAAAATAATATTGTCCTAAAATTTACATGTGGCAGAAATGGTATTGTACACCTCAAGGCAAAATATGAGCATGTGCAGCTTGAAAATAATATCCAGTAAGCAGATGACAAATGAGGCAAATTCAAAGCAGTTACTCAGTGGCAGTAGGGCTTCTGCCCCCTAGCATTGTTAAGTATAACTGCTTATGGAGAAATGTCAACGTATGCACAGTTATGATATTTGGGTACTTTACAAAATGAACCAAAATTGAGTAAGCAAAGATTTGGATACGACTTGTGCTGCAAAAAAAATTGCTTTATGTCTTTTTCAGATTAATCAACAATATGAATTAAAATGGCAGAAATTAAGCAAGTGAATTAAATCTTTTCCTTTGGGCTGCATTGAGGCCATGGTTAGAATCTTTTGGGTCTTCACTGTGATTTTTGATGTTTTCTGTGCGAGGTGGGGAGGTTAAATAAGGTGACAGATAAATCATAGTCTGCTTTGTCCCTGCTTCCCTCCAATTCCACAGTACTAATTCTGACTCAATGGGATTGAAACTGTAGGGGAATGGGATAGAGCAAAGTGTTGTGGACCGTGCTATAGGATTGAGCACAAAGTTTCTTTAGTGACAGGTTATAAATCAAATTATAACTACATTCAGATTTGTGGAAATGGGAAAATATATAGAAATATGTTCAGCATCATAAATATCCATGCCCACGGAATAGGTTGTAAGGAGTGAGCTCCTGAATGGTGAGCTGCCAGGAAGCAGTGGGGAATGGTGCAAAGGAGCAAAAGAGATTTACTAGAACAGTCCCAGGGATGAGGGATTTAAGCTACAAGGCTAGACTGGAAAAGCTGGGCTTGTTCACTTTGGAGCACAGGACCTTGAGAGGGAATTAGTCATATGTATGTAAAGTCAAGATTGATTTGATAGAATAAATAAAGTGAAGCTGTTCTTATCAGCAGATGCCATAAGGACCAGGGGACGCAGATTTATAGTGGGCAAAAGGTCCACAGCAGTTAAAATGAAAAGTTTGCTTTTTAACATTGGAAGTGGTGGTGACTTGAAGTTCACTGTCTGCAAAGTTGGTAGAGCAGAATCAGTTAGGGCTCTTGGAAAGGATAATGGATAAACTTACTTGAGGGATAGTAACTTACAGGACTAAGGGGAATGAAATTATTCCTCTACAGCGTGTCCACATGGACTTTATGGGTGGAGTTTGACAGGATGGATGTGGGGAGGATGTTTTCTCTTATGGGAGAATATTTAAGAAAATAGGGGATTGCCCATTTAAGGAAGAGAGAACTCTCTTCCACAAAGGCCAGTGGAAGCCGAGTCTTTGAATATTTTTAAGGCAGAGGCAGATAGATTCTTCATAAATTGGGGAGTAAAAGATAACCAGGGATAGGTGGGAATATGGAGATAAGGTAACAGTAAGATCAGCCATTAACTTATTCAATGACAGAACAGGGTGGAGGGGTCAAGTGGCCTATTCCTGATCTGAATTTGTATGTATTTGTATGTTCATCTCATCCTGTGCTGTGATTCAGTTCTATGAGAAAGCAAGGGAACAACCTTTGAGCCAGTCAGACAGAAGGAACACTTAATTCCCCAGTAACCCCACCAACTCCCACAACAATAGCAGTGAAATTGTCTTGCCTTTTTCTTTGTCAGTAAGATTGGTTTGCATTCTCTATTTCGAGCCTCAGAAAGCGATATGTATTTTTGAAGAGGCTGACTGTAATTGCTGCTGTTGGATCAGTCCAACAAATGTTTCCAGCAGCTTTACACCAGCCAATCCACTGCTGCTCAGGTGGGTGCTGTGGAATTACATCAAATATAAATTCACTGTTGTTATTTCTCATTGTGCCATAGAATGCCTGCAGTAATTCCTGTGTTAGTTTCAACTTTAGTCTTTTTGTCAACAGGGCAGAGAGCAAAACCCAGCAATGTTGCCAAACAATTTTTAAGATGGGCACATGGCAAAAAGAAAATCCAAGATGCACACTTCTTTTCACCCTATCTCTTGCATATTAGAATGCAGAGTTCTTGAGAGCATTACTAAGACGCTAAGGGTTAAGATTTCAAGGAAAAACATGAAGGAAGTGCCTCGTCTTATTTTTCAGTAGGTGGGGTTTCTAAAGGAAATGTGCGTAAACACTTCAAAATAAGTGTGGCATGATTTTTAAGTGCCATATACATGCAAAAGAGTGAAAATAATTTCTTTCTAGTTTTTTTCTACTTTCTTTCCAATTTCTAGATTATAATACTTAGTCTACTAAGGATCTATGAAATAAAATCATATTCAATTAGATCAATAACAAAATTATAGTTCCATCTGGAATAAAAGCTATTACAGTGCCAGGGACCTGGGTTCAATTCTGGCTGCTGTCTGTCAGGAGTTTGTATGTTCTCCCCATGTCTGTGTGGGTTTCCTCTGGGTGCTCCGGTTTCCTCCCACATTCCAAAGACGTACGGGTTAGGAAGTTGTGGGCGTGCTATGTTGGTGTCGGAAGTGTGGTGACACTTGTGGGCTGCCCCGAGAACACTCTATGCAAAGATGTATTTCACTGTGTGTTTCGTACATGTGACTAATAAAGATATTATCTTATCATTCCCCTGAATTCAGAACAATGGCTGGTCTGATAGATTTGAATCCAGAATTTCTGGGCCCACGTCCACATCTCACAGCAACTGAACCATTGAACAGGAGACAAACTATTCAAAATAGTGTAAATCTTTCTTGACAGCAATGAAAATGCATGTCTGCTGCTGTCCATTCACAGATCTCTGCGTACATCCACGCCTTGTACTGGGCTGCTGCTGGATAAAGCTCATTTTCACGGCATTCATACCCTGTGTGTATATGCCTATGACAACAATAAACTTGAACTTTAACATCCTAATTCTAACACACATCGACATTCTAATCACACTTAAAAATGTCAAAAGTCTAAAAATAGAAAAAGCTAATCATTCCCACTGTTTTCTGATCAGCCCTTGGTGTCCAGCAGTCTCCAGGAAGTGCAGGGTCTGGGAATTTACCAGCAGCTGCCAATCTATAGAGACTTGCCTCCACAAACAGACCTTAGGACACGCCAACACAACCAGACACCATGGTGTGGTACAGCAATTCAAATATGCAGGAACATGAAAAGCTGCAGAGGGTAGTGGACTCTGCCCAATTCATCATGGGCACATCCCTCCCCACCATCGGGAGTATCTACAGGAGGTGCTGCCTAAAGAAGGCAACATCTATCATTAAAGATCCCCACCATCCGGGCCGTGCTATCTTCTCGCAGCTCCCATCAGGCAGGAGGTACAGAAGCCTGAAGTCCCACACCCCCAGGTTCAGGAACAGCGACTTCCCTTCAACCATTTGGTGTTTGAACCAACCAGCAAAACCCTAATCACTACCTCAGCAGAGCAACACTATGACAACTTTGGTCACTTTGCACTAAAACAGACTTTTTGTTTGTTCTAATTGTGTTCTTTCTTGTAAAAATTGAGTTCATGTTTTTTCTTGTGAATGCTGCTTATCTGATTGTGATGTTATGTGCCTGTGATGCTGCTGTGTATTGTGGAGAGTCGTGGCTGTCAAGTGACAGCACTGCCCCCACCTGGTCGGAAGATGCACCACTGCCAATCGAGGTTTGGCCCCGCCCCACCCATCAGCGCACACCTGACTATTGACCTTTGTGATCGATTAGTCCTTGCTGCTGCTGGGCCATTGGCCTCTGTAAATTATCTGGGCTGGAACCCCCAGCCCTCCAGCACTATGAAGAGTGGCACATGTGCTTGTCTCTCTCTCTCTCTCTTGCCTGCCTTGAGGCATCACCCTGCTTCATCCGAGGCCGGGTACTGTGGAATGGCGCTGGAGAGATCGTTGCTGAGGTGTGCACTGTTGAAAGGGTTGGGAGCATTTTAGTTAGCGTCCCTAGTAGCATGGAGCTGTGCCTGCACTGAGTCAAGGGGTGGTGGGTATCATATTGTTTTTCCTTGATTGTCTGTACCTAGTTCGTTGTGTGTGTGTGTGTGTGTATATTTTACCCCGTTGCGATATTCCCATGCTCGCTATAAACTGTGTGTGTGTGTGTGTGTGTGTGTGTGTGTGTGTGTGTGTGTGTTATCCCTGTTACCATTTTCCCATGTTTGTCTTCTGTAAATAAATCATTCCTCTCCAGACTGTGTTCAGAGTCCTTACCTTCTGAGACCCTGAATCTGTTTCACAATAGCTGCAAATAAGTTTTTCAATGCACCTGTGCTCACAAGTACTTGTGCATGTGACAATAAACTTGACTTTGAACAATTGGGTCCCCAGCACCAGTCCTTGCACACCCTGCCAATCACATCTTCCCAACTTGAAAATTACCCATTTATCTCCACTCTCTGCTTGGTTAATCAATTCTTAATGCCAGTATATTACCTCAAATACTGTGCATTCCAAATTAGTTTTGTAAGTTCGTGTGCAGTATCTCATTGATGACCTGAAAGAGTAAATACAGCACTTCAACTGGTTCACCCTTTTCTATTCTGCAGGCTGCAGCCACATAACGTTCCAACAGATTTCTCAAACATGATTTCCTTTTCTTGAGTTCATGTTGACTCTGCCCAATCCTGTTATTGTATCTGAATCAGGTGCACGAGTGGACCATTCAGCCTCTCAGACCTGATCCTATCATTTGAAAAGTTCATGGTTTATCTGACTGTTTCCTCAACTCCATATTTTGGCCTACCCTTAATCATTTCTCACCCTTTATTTCTTGTGTCCTGTAACCACTTCCTTCATAATTGATTCCAACATCTTCCCAACCACTAATCACGGTCTAACTGGTGTTTGGTTCCCTATTCTTTCTTTCCTTCTCTATCTCTCTCTCTCTCTCTCTCTCTATCCTCTCTCTCTCTCCTGCCCCCCTCCACACTAATGTACTACCTATAAAATGTCAGAAGATGACAACCAGTGCACTCACCATCTCAATAGACATGTCCTTCAAAACCCTGTGATGCATGTCATCAGGTCCTGGGGACTTACTGAGTTTCAATCCTATGAATTTTTCCAAAACTTTTTTTTAATGAATGCTAATTTCTTTCAACTCCTTATTCACCGGACCTGCAGTTCCCCACTATTTCCAGGTTTTCTGTGTCTTCTTCACTGAAGATGCAAATAAAACATATTTAATTCTCTGCCATTTCCCTTTTTCCAATATAATTTGATGCATTTCAGTCTGTAAGACACTCACAGTAATCTCTTCCATTTTATATATCTGCAGAAGCTCTTAAGGTCTGTTTTTATATTTCTTGCTAGAATACTCTTGTATTGTGCTTTCCTTTTCCTTACAGTATCAATTTGTTGATCCTCTTTCGATAAATTCTGAAATTTTCCCAATACTCAGGTGTAATGCTTTTTTGTTGCAATATTATTGCATGCATCTTTCGATCAAATCCTTAAACCCTAGATAATCATGCCTGGACCACTTCCTGTATTGGATTTTTTGCCTGAAGGGAATATCTATTACTTGTAAATTATGAATTAATTCTGCAAGTGTTAGTCAATGCTTGAATATTGTTGTACCTTTCAATAAAGTTTCCCAATCCACCATAACCCACTCAAGACTTGTGCCTTTGTAGTTTGCTTCATCCAGATTTAAAACCCTGGTTTCAGATTGAACTAAAGCACTTTCAGTTTTTATATAAAAATCTATCATATTGTGGTCATTGTTCCCAAAAGCTCCTTAAACACCAGATTATGGATGAATTGACCCTTTCTCATTACACACTGCTTGATGTGAAATAGCCAGTTCCCTCCCTAGTGCATTGAATAAGGAAGCTTTCCCTCATACACTCCACAAATTCATCCTTCACACCAATACTGCTTTCTGAGTTTTCCCAGTCTACAGTAAAAGTCCGATAATCCGCCTCGTGAGCCACCTCTTGATTTTCAGAGTGAAGTTCCTTCCTCTCCCCTACCTTTATCCCATTCTCTATTATCTAGGCTATCCTGCCTTCTTTTCAATGTCGGCTATATCTTCTAAAATTATCTTGGAATAATTAATTCCCAATCTTTGTTGCTTTGAAATCATGTCTTTATGAAGACTATTGAATCACACACATTTGTGACGTTAATTCACTATCTTGTTGCAATATTTTTAATTTGAAAAATAAGGTTTATTCATTATAAAATAAAATATTTATTCTATAAATAGGGCTCTTTACATTCTTAGTGTCATTTGGTCAATACTTTCAGGGTTGCTGGTTCTACGTTCAGTAGTGTTAGCACATCTGTATGTACACACAGCAGCCCTAACACTCTATGGGCTCCTGGGGTGATACACCCTACTGGTGTGTGAGGGGTTTCCCCACCAGATCAGCCCCTCCATATCCCGTCGCAGACAGATCCTTGACTGTGGTCCTTCCCCACTTTGCATTGGTTGCACAGAGACTCAGTACGTCCCTCAGCACGTACTCCTGCAGCCCAGAATATGCCAGTTGGCAGCATTCCCCCACGGACATCTCACATCCTGCCTGTCGCTAATTGCCCCGAGAGGCTGGTGGTGCTGGAAGAGCAGAAAATTTCGGGCAGACCAAAGAGCATCTTTCACCAAGTTGATGACCTCCCAACAACACTCGATGTCCATCTGTGTGTGTGTCCCTGGGAATAGCCCACAAATCAGAGTCCTATGTTAGTTGCTTGGGGTGAACCTTGCATCCTTCTCCACACCCTCTTAGCAAATCTAGTCTGCAAAAAGGTGGGCAACTGCTTCCTGTTGCAACCACCTAGAGGGCAGTGTGTGTTGGGAGTGATATTCCAACTGTGTGGGAAGGATCTGACTGGGAGTGACCCTCTCACCACCAGCCAAGCAGGGTCTTAATTCGCCCACCTTGTTACAAGTGCTGCAGGCAGGCAGGCAGGCAAGCAGGCTAAGAGCCTTTAGTTTTTATCTGCTCTTCCCTTCTCTAACCCTGACTGGAGGTACATGCTTACGTTTGTGTGAACTGTCTTTTGCTGACAGATTTTGCAGCAGTTTATCCTTTGTACTTAACGTTGGAAACTTCCCCTCAAACCCATCCCTCACCAGCCCTATTTAGTCTAAAGGATTACCCATGACCCTACAGCACAGGAACAAACCAGTAGGTCCACCTGGTCTGTCCAGGTGTTCTTGCTCCACACCAACCTCCTCCTCCTGCCCCATCACTGTACCTCTCTGTTCCATTCTCTCTCTTGTCATCATCAGCTTCCTCTTAAATGAATAAACTGTTTTCATTTCAGTGCTGATACATTTCTGGCGAGATCATCATTTCTTGCCTGTCACTAATTGCCCCAAGAAGCTGGTGATGGGCCGATGCAGACCTCCTGACGAAGGTACTCCCAGCAGTGTTGGGGAGGGAGTTCCAGGATCTAGATTGAGCAAGGATGAAGGACAAGTGGTACATCCCCAAGTCAGGATGGTGTGTGCCCTGGAAGGGAACCTGTGGATTGTGATGTTCCCATGTGACTGCTGTCCTTGTCCTTCCTTGTGGTCTGGGACAGGTACCTGGGCAGTAAACAAGTACATTGTGTCGATGGCACACACTCCGTGCTTTCTAACTAAAGTACTCGTTATAACAGTAATTTCACATTCTCCCAATCCTCTGGTACACTATTAAGAGCTATTTTATACTATAAATAGAAACATCATTTCTAAATCTATCCTATCAATTTTTTTCATAATATTAAAATCATTGACCCATGGGGGATCTTGCTATGGAGAAATAGTGATTGTGCATGCATCTGTGTCACAATAATGACATGTCAAGGTACAAAATGCTTTGAGATGACTGAAATACAGTATTAGATATAATGGTAATTCTTCTCTTCATTGAGACCAAATCTGTATCTTGATGATAGTTAGTAATAACAGCCAGCGGCGCCCTGAGGTGGCCCTGATTTGTGACTGTAACATGCAAATATCCATTCCCACTGATTTCAGGTAACCTGCTCCCCCTCTGCCTTTCTCTCTCCTCCTGGTCTATCCAGTACCTCCTACACCCAGCCCAGCCCTGAATCACCAGTTTCTTGCCTGTCCTCCACCCATTCTATCTGTCCATCACCCTCACACTCCTCCTATTGGGTCTCCTTGCCCTCTTACCCCCACTGTTCCCGTTTGCCCTCCCCACCTCCCATATTTGGTTCCATGCTCCACCTTCCTCTTCTCAGATTCCACCATCTGCAGCTCATGTCCGATGCCCATGTCCTTCTTGGTAGTAGCAGTTGTAGGATTTGGGAGATGCTGTTGGAGTACCTGAGGAAAGTAACAGCAGTGTATTTTCTAGGAGGTACACATTTCAGCCACGGTGTGTCAGTGGAAGAGGGAATGTATGGTTAGGGTGGTGATGGGGCACCAGTCAAGCTGAGTGGGTTTGAGCTTCTTGAGTTGTTGGAGCTGCATTCATTCAGTAAAATGGAGGGTACTCCTGACTCGTGCCTTGTAGATGCTGGAAAGGCTTTGGGTTGTCAGGGTGTAAAATCACTTGTCACAGGATATCCAACCTCTCACCTAATTTCTCAGCCTCTGTCATTGGTTCAGCTGAGTTTCTGGTTAGTGGTGAATCCCAAGATGTTAATGGCGAACTCAACAATGGTAACAACATTCAATGTCAACATCTGAGGAGATGCAATTGGAATTAAACATTGTGCAATCACTAGTGAATCACCACACGTCTAGCCTTAGGACAGCAGGTCATTGATGAAGCAGCTGGAAACATTTGTGCTGAGGAAGCTGCCCAGAGGAACTTGGCTATCAATCTCTATCAATGAATCTACAAATGATCCAAAAGGAGCTAGTGGAGAACTTTGGAAAGATCCCATTCCTCAAAAGCATTGTTATATTTACCACATTTCATGTCTGACATCACTCAAGCTTACTTAATCCTAAACTTTTTTATTCATTTAAGAAAGGTACCTGATTTTGTGACTGGATGAATCAAAGCTGCCATATTGGCCCAGATGGTGGCTGATATGTGTAACCTGTGCGTGAATTTGAGAGTCAAAGATCCCCACCATCCAGGCTATGCCATCTTCTCACAGCTACCTTCGGGCAGGAGGTACAGAAGCCTGAAGCCCCATGTCACCAGGTTCAGAACAGCTACTTCCCTTCAACCATTCGGTTCTTGAACTGACCAGCACAACCCTAATCACTGCCTCAGTACAGCAACACCATGACCACTTTAATCAGTACAATGGACTGTTTTATTTTTAGTTCTAATTGTGTTCTTTCTTGTAAAAATTGTACACAATTTATGTTTAATTTGTGTTTTCTTGTGAATGCTGCTTATCTGATGCGGTGCAGTGATGCTGCCATAAGTAAGTTTTTCATTGCACCTGTGCATACACGTACTTGTACAGATGACAATAACCTTCACCTACACTTTGACTTGCACATGGGAAAATTCCCACTCTCCAACTATTCTTGGCCTCATCGCTTCCACCTTGCATTTTCCACTTTTCCTTTAGTAGACACTTTTCTTATTGAAAAACACTATGATGCTGGAGGAACTCAGCCGGCCAGGCAGCATCCGTAGGGAACAGCAGGCAGTCAACGTTTCGGGACAGAACCCTTCTTCAGGACTGAAGATAGGAAAAGGGGAAGCCTAATATATAGGAGGGAAAAGCAGAGCAGTGACAGGTGGACAGAAGAGGGGAGGCGGGGTGAGCACAAGGTGGTGATAGGTAGATGCAGGTAAGAGATAGTGATAGGCAGGTGCGGGGGAGGAGGGAGAGCAGGTCCACCAGGGGATGCGTCAAAGGTAAGGGTAAGGAGAGTAAAAAAGGAGGCCAGAAGAAAGAAAGATAGGCTAGGAAAGAGAATAAAAGATGAGGCATGGATGGGTGGTGGTGGGGAAGTGGTGTGGGGATTGCTTAAAGTGGGAGAAT
>JARFYF010000002.1:31488961-31498997 GCA_030265395.1 Rhina ancylostomus
ATGATAATAAATCTGATTCAGACACACAACATTCACAAGAAAAACATAAATCATACAGTTTTTGCATGAAAGAATGCAATTAGAACAAAAACAAAACAATGTCCACTGTAGTGCAAAGTGTTCATAGTGTTATACTAAGGTAGTGATTAGGGTTGTACAGGTTGGTTCAAGAACTAAATGGTTGAAGGGAAGAAGCTGTTCTTGAATCTGGTGGTGTGGGACTTCAGGCATCTGTACCTCCTGCCCAATGGTAGCTGTGAGAAAGTGGCACAGCCTGGATGGTGGGGGTCTTTGATGGATGTTGCCCTCTTGAGGCAGCACCTCCTGTAGATCCTCCTGATGGTGGGGAGGGATGTGCCTGTGATGTATTGGGCTGAGTCCATGACTCTCTGCAGCTTCTTGTGTTCCCGCACATTCTAATTGCTGTAACAGACTGTGATGCAACCAATTACAATCCAGCAATGTGGTTGATTCTTCATTGCCCTCTGAAATAGCCCAACTAAACATTAGTTCAATGTGCAATTAGGGATGGGCAATGATGTTCACATCTGTGATTGAATATTTAAAAAAAAAACAACCTTTTTATGTACCGTGTTTAAAATCTTCTTGGCACTTGTTATTTTTGACTATCCATATCCAACAATAACCTGTATTTAAATAATACCTTTTACCATAACCAGGAAACTTTACAGGAGCATAATCAGAAGGAACATTATGAAAGATGACCAACAGCCTGGTCAAAGAAGTAGGTTTGAAGGAGTATCTGAAATTTCGACAGACAAGTGGTGAAACATCCCAATGGAGCTTCCTAAGAAGTAAGGACTATGTTCATGCATTCAGTGAAAAGTAGCTTTGATGTGTAAAACTTCCTTCACTTACAAAAGGTAACCCAGGCTGTTCATTGTTTCCCTTTATGAACTGAGGTACTTGGACATTCCTGTTCATCTTTCTGCATTCATCACTTGCCAAATCACTGGTATGTTGAATTCACAAATCCTGCACAGGTGTGTGTGTATATATATATATATATATATATATGTGTGTGTGTGACTTGGATGAGAATGTATGTGGAGTGATTAGTAAGTTTGCTGATGACACAAAAATTGGTGCAGTAGTAGATAGTGCAGAAGGTTGTGTAAGGATGCAGGGGGACCTAGATCAGTTGGAAAGTTGGGCAGAGCAGTGGCAGATAGAATTTAATCCAGACAAGTGTGATGCATTGCATTTTGGGATGCCAAATACTAACAGGGCATTTATAGTAAATGGCGGGGAATTCAGGAATGTTAATATACAGAGAGACCTTGTGGTGCAAGTTCATAGCTCCCTGAAAATGGTGACATGGGCATAGGGTAGTAAAGAAGGATTTCGGCATGCTTGCCTTCATAGGCTGAGGCACTGAGTATAGGAGTAGGGATATCATGTTGCAGCCTTACAGAACATTGGTCAGGCCTGTTCTTGGAATATTGTGCACAGTTCTGGTTGTCACAATACATGAAGGGTGAGGTAGCATTAGGAAGAGTACACAAGCAATTCATCAGGATGTTGCCTGGAATGGAGGGCTTGAGTTACTAGGAGAAATTAGAAAAGCTGGGTTTATTCTCACTGGAACATAGGAGGCTGAAGGGTGACCATACAGAGATTTATAAAATTGTGAGGGGCATTATAGATGCAGTAAATAGTCAGTCTTTATCCTAGGGTGGGGGAGTCTAAAACTAGAGGACATAGATTTAAGGTGAGAGGGGAGAAACTTAAAGGTGATTTGATGGGCAAATCTTTCACACACAGGGTGGTGGATTTATGGAATAACTTGCCAGAGGAAGCAGGAGAGGCAGATACATTCACAGCATTTTAAAGACATTTGGACAGGTGCTTGGATAGGAAAGGAGTATAGGGATATGGGTTTAATGTGAGCAAATGGGATTAGTTTAGATAAGCATCACAGTTGGCGTGGACAAGGTGGGCTGAAGGGCCCATTTCTGTGCTGTACTACTCAATGGCTCTGGTGATTTTAAAAGAAAGACCAAAAAGTGAATCAAACCTCTCTAAACTCTGAAACACAGTATTTCCATATTTAAAAAAAATATTCTGGAATGTAACTTGAGGATTGTGATGATGGTTATAAATTACATGAGCTTTGTCTTGTGGTTTATGATATGAATCGTTCCAGTAGATCACTGGCTTGTAGTTGCTGCTAGATAGCCAAGGTATAATATTCTCATGTATAATTCATGATTCCAGATCTCATCTAACACAATTGTAGTAGTCACCATAGTAAGAATGACTCCGCTGAAAAAGCTCAGTTTGCCTCAGGATCACTGTATTAATAATATGTGACTGAAAGCATGTTTCTGAAGTAATGCTCCTGTTACAACATTTGGTTCAGATCCATAGGGAGTGCCTTAATCAAATTTGTTACACCCATTAATATTCACAGTTCACTGGGGTATTGGGTATGTTTTTTATATATACACCTACTATTCTGTAAAGTGGTTTTATTCAGTTTTGAATCCAGCAGCTGTCTGTAAGTGTGCTGATTGCCAGTGTGATCTCCATCTCTGTGATGCATGAGGCACAGAAAACATAAAGGACAAGATACAACAGAGTGATCATTTGGGCAATGAGGCTTATGGAACAAGATCAAACCAAATCAAGGTTCAGCTGTAAGATGGAAGCAACAGTCACAAATACAGTTGCCTTGCCTATTTATGAACATTTCTTTATTACTTTTATCATTATCTGCATATGTTTCTGAAGCTTTTTGATACTTCAACACTCTGCCCTCCCCTTTCAAACTTAACCCTGTCAAATTTAGGTCAGGCATCAGTTCTTCCTCCTATAGTCCATTTACCCTCATTAAAAGTGCTGAGTAGTTCTGCAGCACAGTTAAGGATAACTGTTGAATTAGAGAGCTGCTTTCTCAATGGTTAGAACACACTACCTCTCTCAGTACTGTAGAATAGGAGCAAAGCAGGGAATGGGTGGAGATCTGATATGCTCTTTGCTGCTGATGAAAATTTATTACATGCTGCAATAAGTGGTGGGGAAATATTTACTACTGGTCTTGCAACAATCTTGTGTTCTGAGAAATTGGATCCATATGCACTTTAAGCCTAAATTGCCCATTTCCTGCTGGAATCCCACCCATTAGGAGATTAGACAGAGCACTTCCTATCTTGATTCACCCTCTTGCAGGTGTCACTTCCCTGCTGTATTTTCTGTGCGTAATGATGACATCAGCTTGGAATTAGACTAGAAATTTGCAACATATAACCTTATGAAGTGCAATTGACCTGCTGCATCTGTGGGGGCTTTCCTCAGGGAAATGTGCATCATTACCACCTCCTTCTGATCCTGATTTTCCCCACTTGCCCATTCTTCCTCAACTCAATGGTGCGGCAGCCTCTTCAAAAGTGTTGACCTACTTCCGCTGGGTCAGAGGTCAGAGTGTGAATAACCTTGCAGTTGTAAGGGTAGCAAGCAGTTGCTATCTGTGAAATTTGCAGGTTGGACTTTAATCGTTTTAAAGGGGAGCAAACCATATTAATAATTCCTTAAAGCACGGATATCCTAGTTTTGTGATTTTTGTGTGTGTGACAATTGAAGTGGCACTCATTTAATGCACCAAATTCTGATTTCAATTCAGATTTTAAACATTCAGGTAGATGATGATTAACTCTAGCTCAACCAGATGACAGAGGTAGAGTTGGAGATAGAAAGAGAGTGAGTGGTGGAGCAAGATTATATATCTGGTTTCCTTCAATTTTGTTTATGGTCAGTGAATCTAACTTCATAATCTTACTTCAGTGTTTGAATTCTTGGTATCCAGGTGCAAAGTTAAAATAAATTCCTTACTTTCCTTAGGATTACAAATAAAAATAATATGAAAATATTTCACCTTCTGTCAAACTGCAACCATTGCATAGAGTAAATGCACCAAGAAATGATTTGCACAACTCTCATTAGAATGATAATCGGGGAAAAGGCAACTTCAACCAGGACAGGAAGTGGGAAGTTGTCCTTGAAGTATGGACTCAAAAATGGTGTTTGGGGAAGCTGTTTGATTGACCAATCCTTGATGGAAGAAGCTGGATTGGCTGAATTCTTTATTATTCTGGGTTTTTCCACCTCCTAAAGTCCTGTAACCATGCAAATCAGAGCCACTGCTTTGATTTCAGCAAATCTGAACCATAAAATCCAGTTACTAGAACATCAAAGACTTGAATAGCAGCTTGGTATAATAAATAGACAATCACAGATATAAGATTAAATTACTTATTTCACTTCACATATTTTAACAGTAACTACACTTCAAAGCAGCATTGGTAGTATTTTTCCAATGCCTTGAGATGCCAGTTGGTAATCTTAGAAGTATATAGGAGGGCAGAGTTCACTGCTACATAGTAGACCATGAAATTTGTATTATGTCTAAGGTTTTGATCATTAAAACCTTTTCCTCAATTGACCAAAGTCTATGCTGACACATTGAAGGTGGTGATGAGTTTCACTATTGATCACCAAAAGTGGCTCCCAAGATATAGGAAGTGGTCCATACTTTCCAGGGTCTCATTGTAAACCTTTATTGTCAGAGGGCAATGTGGTGCATTGGGGGTAGGTTGGTAGAAGACCTTTTACCCTGCAGATGTAGAGTGTAAAGTGTATCATCTTGTATATTCCAGTGAATCAGTCAATATTGTCCACCAACTCTCTCTACAAATTCCTCCAAGTTCACTGGAAGGATAAGCAAATCATCCTCAGTGTCCTCTCCCAGGCCAAAGTCCTCAGCACTGGACCCCTAGTTACTTCCAGTCAGCCATTATTAGCAGGCCATGTTACTCACAGGTCTGACATCAGACTCCCAAAAGAGACATTCTATTCTGAGCTCTGCCTTGGGAGGACATTGCCAGCCAGATGGAGGAGATGCTGCAAGGATGTGCTCAAAGCTTCCTTGAAGAAGTGCAAATTCCCTACAGATTCTTGGGACCCTCAGGCCTATGACCACTAAGAGGAGAAGGAGCATTTGGGATCATGCAATTGGACAGCATAGAAAGCTTGTGTATGTGGCAGAAGTGCACCACCTCACAAACTACCCAGCTTCCTGCCCCACCACTTGGGGAAGAATCCATCATTTCCACCTTGGCCTCATTAGCCATTTTGGAACCCACAAAACTGGAGTGAATACATATTTTTAATCCTAAGGAACTGCCAATGACACTTTAAAAAGTGCCTAATCGACTGTAGAGTGCTTTGTAGTGTGCTGAGAGGGACGTGAACAGTGTTTTGTAAATGCACCTTGTTTTTTGTGTGAATACACAGATTGTTATGAAATATCCCCAACAGTACAATATATTTTGTGTAAGTGCAAATAAAAACACAAGCACAACTGGGAACAAGGGAACACTGATACCGGGGAAAAAAAGTCTGTAATTTACATTAAGTCCAAGTAAGCTCCAGTCATCATGAGCCACCGGGATTTTAATATTTTAAACTTGTACTATGACTGGTTTAAACACTGACACTGTATAGGCTTTTCAACAATTCAGTCAGGTGTGCAGCACTGGTTTTAAGATTAATCTTGGTATCATTGAGCCAAAATAGCAGAAGAGGTTAGGGTTCCTGCAGTCGNNNTCGCCAGCTATTCAGAGACCCCTCAGTGGATGGCATGCATTGAGGAAGACACAATCAGGCATATTTGTCATATGCTTGTGATATAATGGCATACTCCGATTCACTCTCTAGGTTCATTTGGGAAGAAAAATAACTTTAGGAATGTATCAGAGGGTTATCAGTGTGTATGACAATGTGAGTTGTATTCTGAGAGGCAGTAAAAGAGAAAGCTAGAGAAACAAAGATGCCATTAGTAACTGCAAAGTTCCATATCTGGATGGTATTTCATTTGTTTTTCTTGCCCCCTGGATTTAAGCCCTGAGGTGAGTTTCACATACTTTAAAACTGAGTGACAAGCTAAACAATACCAGCTGGTAAAATCTGTGGACTGGCATGCTGTAGGCAGAATCATAACCAAGCAGGATTGAGTTTAGAGAGAGTGGAGAGTAAAAATGGTACTGGAGTCATCTTCTGCTACCTGTCAAGCACAATCTATTCCATATTCAGCTTCAGCTTGATGTTTATCTTTTGGATTGCAAAATGTTATCTGGCAAATAGATACAAATAGATTAAACATTCAACAATGTCAGCAACTCCATTGAAGTCTCTTGAATGCTCTAATTAATAAACCCCTTTCACCTCATTTTTAGAATGATGCAATGAGAGTTAACTTTTGATGTCATCAGCTGGGAAATTTTCCATTCTTGTCACAGATTTATTACTTCAAAGTGTACTTCAAGAGATAGTTGGTTGATGGATTCTGTCAAGTAAATAGCTTTATTATATTTAGGCCTTCATTTCAGTGAAATCCAATTTGCATGTCCAACAAACAGGACATGCCCATTTTCATGTTCTACTGTGTATACAGCCTGGGTAATGGACATTCTCTTTCCAGAAGTAGATGAAAGATCATTGAGGGTAGTTTGCTTTGAGTCGGTATGAATGAAGTCATCTGGCCCATGTGACTAGCTCTATAATCTTGCAAAAGCTACCATTAGTATCCATCATGTTCAAAATGTCTCACTACCATTTTTCTTGTAATTTTGATTGAGGAATCTTTCCACATAAGAAATAACTTATGTGGAATGTTGAAAGAAAAACACAATAGATTGAAATATATTTTAAGAAATGTTGGAAATCATTTTTGATTTGATATTCTATGATCTGAAAGGTAATCCTTGGAAAAGCTTACTCTGTTGTACGGATTTATTGTTTTCTGTGCACTATTCCCTTGTTTTCTTGTTATTCCTTGTTTTTCACTTGTTATTCCCTTGTCTTCATTGTATGATGGTGAAGGCAAAAGAACTATTATTTCTGTTTTGTAAGAACTGTTATCCCTTTGTATTCAAGGCATGAGATAATGATATAATTATGGTCATTGACAAGACTCTCAATACACAATTGCTATCTCACATCACACAGTGGGAACTTGCACCCAGAAATTTAATTGCAAAACACTGAATTTTCCCCAGACCAAGTTTTGTTAGAACATAAGAAATAAAAGCAAGGGTAGGGTGGTCAACATCTTGTGGCTGCTCTGCCATTCAATGAGATCATGGACTATCTTGGAACTCAACACAATTTTCCTGCACTAATCCCAGAACTCTTGATTCCTGAACGTTAATTGAATATACTCAGTGATTGAAGCTCCATAGCCCTTTGGGTAGTGAGATTGCTCACCCTCTGGGTGAAGAAATTTCTTCTCACCTCTGTCTTGAATGCCAGTCCTTTATTTTGAGATAATGATCTCTGGTTCTAGACATTGAACATTACAGCACAGTACTGGCCCTTAGGCCCATGAAGTTGTGCTGACACTTTATCCTGCTCTAAGATCTATATAACCCTTCCCTCCCACATAGCCCTCCATTTCTCTATCATTCATGTGGCAATCTAAGATTCTTTTAAATATTCCTAATGTATCTGCCCCCACAACCTCTGCTGGCAGTGCATTCCATGCACCCACCACTGTGGTTTTTTTTAAAAAAAAACCTTACCTCTGACATCCCCCTTATACCTCCTTCCAATCATCTTATAATTATGCCTCCTCATGTTTGTCATTTTCGCCTTGGGGGAAAAAGTTGCTGACTGTCCACTCAATCTATGCCTCTTATCATCTTGTACACCTCTATCCAGTCACCTCTCATCCTCCTCTCCAAAGAGAAAAACCTTAGCTCACTCAAGCTATCCTCATAAGACCAATCCAGGCAACATCCTGGTAAATCTCCTCTGCACCCTCTCTAAAGCTTCCACATCCTTCCTATAACGAGGCAACCAGAACTGAACATAATACTCCAAGTGTGGTCTGACCAGAGTTTTATAGAGCACCTTAACTACTGTGTATTCAGCGTGATATTATTACCTCTATTTTACTCGATCACAATAAGAACTAGATCACGTGGCCGTATGCAGATGAAACCACTAACATATTGGATAATCTCTCTGATTTACCAAATATAAATGGTGCACAGGAAACAAACAGGCTATTCCAGAGTAGAAAAGGCAACTCAACGCACAAATGTTTTTGGTTAAAATATGTAGAAATACGTTATTTGCAGAATTAGTACATTTTATTTCAGAGTAAAGCCATTATTATTATATACACCTTAAACTTAAATATTTCATAACACAAATTGTTTTTGAAACAAAATGATTACTGTTGGATCAAGCCGGGCTGATTGACAGCTGGTGGTTCTAGGAACGACCAGGTGTCAGCTGTTCAGGCCTGAACGCATCTCCGATTTGCACACTTCAACCTCCCGCTGATGTCTGAGCCGGTACATCTGACCTCCCACTCCGCCACTGGACCCACCACTGTGGGCAGCAGTGGATCACTGATGCACTGAGAACGTCTGGCTGCATTTCCCAACATCCTTACGTCAGGAGTGGCTGGTGTACAAACCCCTTTATTTGAATGGAATTAGCAACCCTTTGGGAAGAGATAAATACAGGAAAGTCTTCATTAAACTAAATAATGATTTTAATTACTTGTATTTCACTATCACTATTAAATTTATTTTATTTTTGATATATTAATTTAAAAGTATATTTAACTCCATTGCAATAGTTTTTAAATGTCTTTACTGAATGCATTTAAAAAGTTTTAAAACCTTTTGACAGCAGTGAGCACTCAAAAGGCATATGAACTTGTACAGCAATGCTCTGGTATTCAGAGCTTGCTCAGCTCAGCAGATGCCTCTTGGGTATGGGGGTGGGGGGGGGGGTTCATCTTGTCTGACCCTCCAAGACAGGAAAAAGTAAGAGCAGGTGTATGTTCACCACAGATGGTGAGTCTGGGTAACGGCTGGTTCTGGTACAAGCTGATCCCCAATATCTCTTTGGCAGCAATCTTCCACAGATAGCAGTGAGGCAAATTATAGATTAAACTAATTTAGATGGGCTTTCTGAGGCAAAAATATTGATTAGCCCTGTGAAAAAGCTGCCTTCCCTTTGGAGCATAGACAATGTGGATGACCACAAGTCTTTTTCCCCAGCTTAGAGGAGTCTAAAACTGGAGCGCATGGGTTTCAGGTGATGGGGGGGAATTTAAAGGGACCCTGAGGGGCAAGTTTTTCACACAGAGGTTGGTGCATATATGGAATGAGTTGCCAAAGGAGGTGATAGAAGCTGGTACAATTACGTTTAAAATACATTTAGACAGGTACATAGATAGGAATGATTTCGTGGGATATGGACCAAAGGTGGGTAAATGGGACTAGCTCAGGTAGGCAACTTGGTTGGCATGGGCTAGCTGGGCTGAAAGGCCTTTTCTGTGTCATATGGCTCTAATGTAGTGGGATCATTTCATGGTAACTTAAGTCAGCAGAATAGGAAATATTTGACTTCTAATCTGTGAAGTAACACATCCAGTTGAGAATCACTTGCTGTATTGAGAACTACAACCAATCAGATCTAGCTGGCACACAAGTAGGAGCAAACCAGTAACTCATATTGGAGTTACCCAACTCTCCCTGAATAAGTATATATTGTCTTGTATTCTAAGTCCACTCTGTGCCTAGCAAAACCTCAGAAGAAAGACAAAATCACCTATTTTACTTTGAAGTTCATTATAATTAAATTTTTATAAGTCAAATCAGCATTTTGGTAGCAAAACAAATCACATGGCCAATTTCCCATCCCTTTTCAGATTAATTCTCCATCCCCTACACATCCTAACCTATCTGTTTGTGGCTTCCTGCATTGTTATGATGAGGACCAATGTAAGCTTGAGGAACAGCACCGCATCTGGCCTCAGTATTAAACTCTACAGTTTCAGATAACTCATTTTCTCTGTATCAAGGCTGGCTGCTTTTGCGATAAATCATCCTTCCACAGTATTGCTTCTGTTTTTTTTCTCTCCATTAGCATGGCCTGACCTGACTATGTTGGCTGCTTTACCAAGGCAGCGAGAAATGCATGCAGAGTCAATGGAGGG
>JARFYF010000002.1:31504537-31516235 GCA_030265395.1 Rhina ancylostomus
CAGATTTCATTTGCTTCCTCCTATTTAACTAGCCTTAGACACATCTTTACCACCCTCTTCTCACTTCAGTCCTGAACAGCTGAGCCCTTATTTTGAGACTACCACCCCAGGCAGGGGAAGCATCATCCCTGCACCTCCCCTGTAAGCCCAAATGAGTTTTGTATTGTTTCAAAAAAGTCAGACCGCATTCCTCTAAACTCTAGAGCATATAAGCCTGGACTAGTTAATATCTTCTTATAAGATAAATCACCCATCCTGGGAGGGCAGGCACGGTAATGTAGCAGTTAGCATAGTGACATGGGTTCAACTTGGGCTGCTGTCTGTAAGGAGTTTGTATGTCCTCCCCATGTCTGTGTGGGTTTCCTCCAGGTGCTCCGGTTTTCTCCCACATTCCAAAGATGTATGGGTTAAAGTTGTGGGCATACTATGTTGGCACCGGAAGTGTGGTGACACTCATGGGCTGTCCCCAGAACACGCTATGCAAAAGATGTATTTCACTGCATGTTTCAATGTACATGTGACTAATAAAGATATCTTGCCTTAAATTTTACATGCATCATAAGTATATCTTTTCTCAGGTACAGCTATCAGAATCTGTACACCTTACTACAGGTAAGGTCTCTTCAGGCCCCTATATAATTGCATGAAGATGTCCTTATTCTTATACCTAAATCATCTTGCAATAAATAACAGCTGCTTGCTGAGCCTATAATTTTAAGTGATTTATATGCAAGGATGCCCAGGTCCTTCTTAACACCAATATCTTTCAATTTTCCAACATTTGAAAAACATCCTCCAATAAGTTTTTTTTTTGCCAAAGTGGTTGACCTCACATTTTTATATTCTACCTGCCACATCCTTGCACAATAATTTAGTCTGTCTATATCCTTTGAAAGCTTCCCTGCTTTGTCATTATCAAACGTGATGATTTGAAAGGTTTCCTTGTTGTGATGAAGGTCTTTGGCTTGAAATGTTAACTCTGTTCCTCTCTCCACAGCCACTGCCTGATCTGCTGATTATTTTCTGCCTTTCAGATTTCCAGCACTTGTAGCTTCTTGCTTTTCAATTGTCCAGTTGTTTCAATGAGACCCAATGGCATTGGCTGGAGTAAGCAAAATCCAGCATGCAGCATATTACTATGATTATTGGAACTTGTTCTTAGTACTTCTTCATGTACTATACTTGTGCATACACATTATGGACTTGGAAACATAAAAGACTGCAGATGCAGGAATCTGGAGCAACAAACAATCTGCTGGAGGAACTCAGTGGGTTGAGCAGCATATATGGGAAGAAAGGAATTCTTGAGGCAGGGTTTTGAGCTGAAAAGTCGACAATTACTCCGACACATGCTGCTCGACCTGCTGAGTTTTTCCAGCAGATTGTTTGTTGTCATCATGGACTTGTTCAGTGAAGCATACAGGACAATGGGCCTTATGCTGAACATCAGTAAGTACCAATCTGCCCATACCCACAACATCAACCCAGACAATGAAGGTTCACATTGGGATCCAGGAAAATAAGGATCATTTATCTTGAGAGCTGCCTCTCAGCAAGGGCAGTCACCATTGATGAAATTCATCACTGCATCTACTGTCCCTTTGGCTGATTGATCAAAGGTTGTCTGAAGACCAAGAAGGAAACCCAGCAATGAGCTCCATCTGCCAGGCAAAATTGTTCCCCATCTTCCTGTATGTTTGGGGACATGGGCTACCAACAGAAGTTGCCTCAAAATAATAGAGAAGTATCATCAATGCTGCCTTTGCAAATCTGTCCAAATTCATAAGTAGAATGTGTGACCCATTGTCGGTAGCCTTTCCCAGACAAACCCCTCGTCATTAGGACTCTGAACTCGGTCAACCCACTCTGGTGAGCTGCTTATGTCATCCATACAACTGACATCAGACTCCTGAAACAAGGTTTATCCTCTGAGCTCTGAAATACCAAAGGATTTCCTGGAGGGTAGAGAAAACATTTTAAGGTTATCTTTGTAGGCTCCTTTCAAATAATCATTGACACATGAGAATAATTAAAAACAAAATAATTATGAATAATCCCTGAACTGTAACTACTCAAGATGGAAAAGCAGGACCCAGGGAGCCTCTGAGCACCTTGATGGGATCATGAAGAGACCATGCAGAAACAGCAGAAGGAGCACTAGCAACCTATCAAGGACACCTCTAGCTCACCTGTGGCACAGTCTACAAATCACACACAGGGCTCGCAGTAGGATCTCAGAACCTACAGGAATGGAGTTAAAGCGAGTCATCCTTGACCTGAGGGAGAAGCTGTATCATGTATTGAAATATACTCCAAAGAAAACACGTGTCTATTTAATCAAAACACATTTCAGCGACTTACATAATTTGTCTTTCTTCACACTTTTAAATTGTTTCTTCATGCTTATACTAGATTATGGCAAACACCCATCTGGTTCAGGAATCTCCTGCAGAGTAACAGCTCTATTATCCTTTCTCTGCCAGGTGTAAATGTGAATCCACATTCCAATAATGTGGTTGACTCTTCATTGCCCTCTAAGGTGGCCTAATTAAACACTGAGTACAAGGAGCAATTAGGGATGGGCAATAATGTCAACACTTGTGAATGAATATGAAAAATGAAGCTCTCCATTTTTTCTACTATGTTTAGAATGTGCTTGGTACTTCATATTTTTGGCAATTTAACGTCTAACTACAACCTGTATTTTAAATAGCAGTTTTTAACACTGCCATATAGTCCAGGGAACTTTAGAGGAGCATTATCACAAGAAAATATTATGGCAGATGACCAATACCCTTGTCAAAGAAATAGGTTTGAAGGAGCACCTTAAGTAAACTAGGAAGGTCAAATGGAGTGTCTGAGAAATTTAGCAAGGGTGGTCCATATCTTAGGGTGTTGGCAGATGAAGGCACAAATTCCAATAATAGAGCAATATCTTCCCAAGTTCTAGTTTTGTACGTTTTCTATTTATATAATGTGACTATGAGTAAACATATATAGTAGCACAATAAAACCACTTAAATGTTAGTAGAATTTCTTTAGTAATGGTTGTAGATGATGCAAACACTGTTTACACATCATTTTTTCCTTGCTTTTTCTTTTTTCCATAATTTTTCCATATGTCTCCTTGTTATTTTATTATTTTAGTTGTTTAAGGCATTCCACAAATCTTTCCATGACAATTATTTCTTTTCAAAAAAACTCTTAGAAATGAATAGAATCTGAGATCTATTTTTACCTTTAATTTGGAACGGCAAAAAGTAGATGAGGAAGGTTCATCTTTGTCCTCACTGACTTTTGCAATCACTGAATGTCACTTGCCCGTCTTTCACTAACTGGCTGACCGTGATTAGACATCACAATGTTGTGATTCAGTGAATCAGTTTATGGATTGCTATGCAAGGCTGACTGAACATAAGATGGTCCCATCAATAAGCCTTTTTTTTTGTTTTGTAAACTACTGCTTTTTCCATTGATTTGATATGCATTCTTTCTATTTTAAAAGGAATGTCTTTTTGTACAGACAGCTTGTAAGAACTATATGACTGCCAGATTTTATTTTCTTTCGGTCAGAAACTGTAAATCTATAAATCTTGTGCATGTGTGATGGCTGATTCAGTGAAATTAAGAATCAAGTAATTTGACAGTGTTAAATAGTTAATTCATTCCACTCATGTCATATATATCTTGATAATCCAATGTCAGAGGTGCCCCACCTTATGTGCAAAAGTCTCCAGTATGTGGATTTCAAGTCATTGCTCTGTCATGTTAAACTTAAAACTTTCCATATTAAAAGCCTTAAGTTTTAACATCACAGAACAATGAACACCAGAGTAGGGGAGGTAGGGGGAGGGGGAATGAATTTTCCAGACATAGACATTTTTTTCCATTTAATGCTAGAGGCAGTTCTAAAGATAGAGGCATGAAACCTTCCTTTCATTATTTTTTCCTTTGAAAGACTCTTGGTCCTTCGCATCACCAATCTTAAAAGACGTCACTTAGTGAAAACCATTTCCATTCCTGTGCATCTTGTTTTAGTTTTCCATAGTTCACTTAAAGTGAGAATGCTAAGCAAGACCCATGTTACTGAAAATGAGAAAATCTTGATTGACTATTGGCCAGAGGAATCGTGGGTTTATTCATTGCTTGTACCAACATTTACGTGCTTAGTCTTTTGAGTAGAAGAGGCAAAATCTGTGCCCCTGTTGGAGTTCCACATATAGAGATGGATTGGAAAGTATTTCAACAGTTACCAGGGGAACCTCCATTTAAAAGTCCATAAATTTTATATAAAGAGCAGTAATTTGCTTTCTATTGATAGAAATGTAACTACACTTTTATAAGGAAATGGTACATTTGAATTGTGGATACGTCTTCAATGGGATATTTCTCTTCTTTTACTTGCTTATTAAAAATAAAATCCTCTGCAACTGCTTTCCTGAGGATATTTATCAGGCACCAAGTGATCTTAGACAGTCAACGTGTGCAGTTTGCTAGTGAGGTGGGGTAGGGGAGAAGGGGTGGGTGTGGGCAGTGGGGTGATGGGAGTCAGATCCGTCAAGTTTCTGACTTTGTCCCAAGTGCATAATAATAAACTTCCAGCACATGTTGTGTTTAACACTGGGAAATGGGAGCCCTTTTCAATTCTCATGCCCAGAACCAGGGCAGGGAAGCAACAAAGAATGCTCATTTCATTGCCAACTCGGTGCAGGATTGAGATTGGATGTAGAAACTCTCTTTTCCATGTTGATTAGTTCCTTATGAAACAAATTAACTGATGCAAATGTTTTGATCATCCCCACTAACTTTCAAAGTCTGCATTGTGCAACAGTGTAGGGCAGTCTGCTTAAGATTGTGCAATATTCCTGGATCATTGGGAGTTCCAGGCAGTCAAATATTTTGAGTTAAAAGTCTGGCAGATAAGCAAGAAAGCAAGTACAGTGGAAAGCTGCAATGTGGATCTCTGGTGTAACATAACCTTGGATGTAATGAGACCTTGCTGTCCCTGCACCTTGACATCCTGGAGGTTTGCTTTGCAAGTAAAATTGCTAATTTTGACTAGTTCAAGTTTGCCATCTAGGTAAATTTGTTGTCAATTGGCAGGGTGGTGCTTGGTATGCTGAACACCTCTTTGCATCTCTGTGGTTGGAAGAGTTTCAATGGATTGGACAAATCCCAAGACAGATCAATGCAATGCAGTCCCTGATGTCTGCCACTAGATGCCAGTACAGTATTTATGTTACTTGCCACTGTTTACAAGTTGGGATGTGTTCAGATGACACAGTTCTCCATGGAGCTGGGTCAGAATGAGTCAGAACCCAGACACTTTGGTGCTTTCGTAGCTTTCAGTGCTGTCAGGTGCCCTGGATTACTCTAACTACAAGAGATAAAAAAGATAATATCCAGTTTCAATCAACACTTCCAATCCCATCTGACCTTAATTCCTACCTTGTTATATAAATAGGAACTGCAGCCAAACTTGTCACCAGAAATGCTTTATTGAGTTAACTAAGGGTCAAAAGGGCTTCAGCATACTATTTTTAATCTTTCTAATCATTTGTTATTACCACTGTGGGGTTAGGGGAGTGGGAGGACAGAGAGGTGGAATACCAACGAGTTGGTAGGGCGAGGGGCACTTGGGGTGGTGGGAGGGCTTACACTGGGCTTGTTAACTTAGCCATTTCTGGATTTAGTCATACAATTCTAGAGTCACTCAGCACGGAAGCAGGCACTTCAGCTCGCCAAGCTCATGCTGACCATTGCTGTAGTGTAACACTATTATAGTGCCAGCGACCTGGGTTCTATTCCGGCCGCTGTCTGTAAGGAGTTTGTATGTTCTCCCTGTGAGTTCCTCTGGGTGCTCCCACATTCGGTTTCCTCCCACATTCCAAAGACGTACGGGTTAGGAAGTTGTGGGCATGCCATGTTGGCGCCGGAGATGTGGTGACTGTTGCGGGCTGCCCCCAGAGCACTCTGAGAAAAAGATGCGTTTCACTGTGTGTTTCGACGTACATGTGACTAATAGACACTTCACCTTAATTTATCTAATCCTCCACTAATCCCTATTATTCTCGCCACTTTCCCAGCAACCCCACCCCCAACCCTGTTTCTACCATAAACCACATACAAGGGGAAATTAACAGTGCCATTTAATCTTAAAACATACATGCCAATGGGATGTGAGAGGAAACTGGGAGTACACAGAGAAAACCTATGTGGTTGCTGGGTGAACATGTGATCTCCACACTGACATCACCTGAGATCGGGATTGAACCTGGGTCACTTGAAGTGTGATGCAGCAGCCCTGCTAACTGCATCACTGTGCCACCTCCTGCCTCCCGATCCTCTCCTGAAAATGCCATTTCCCTTTTGGGGTCATTCCTTTACTATGGGATCCTGGAGGATGGGAAGTTATTTTTAACCCTTGGTGAGAAATCAGTGAGAGTGGGTGGCAAACACGGAACAGCTGGATATCATTTGGACACTGCTGATGGGCTGCTCATCTCCACTGCTGACATCTGGGAGAAGGGACTGAAGAAGGAAGCCCAGGGCCAGTGAATGAAAATTAACCTTTGCCTGGAACATGTATTAAGAATGGCTACATGGGGCATTTCTGAAGGGATCTAGAAGCAGGCTAGTGACAGCATGGTAACTCCAATTGTGAGAGGGTGGAGCAGAGGCAATGTAAGAGCTTTATGGCTGGGTTTGGCCTGGGACATCAGGTGCTTACTTTCTTGTGAATCTTGGAGCCCTATAAAGCAACTGTTTATTACTGTACCATCAGTGGCCTTGTCTCCTGCTGCCTAACCTAATAAGTATTTCCAACATTATAACTGAGGTGTGTAACCTGTGCAAGACTGGATTGAACAGCTACTTCCCTTCAACAATTCAGTTTCTTGAACCAACTGGCAAAACCCTAATCACTACAGTTTAGCAACATTATGACCACTTTTATCACTTTGCATTAAAATGGACTTTGTGTTCTTTTTGTTCTAATTGTGTTCTTTCTTGTAAAAAATTATGTAGAATTTGTGTTTAATTCATGTTTTTCTTGTGAATTCTGCTTATATGATGCTATGTACCTGTGATGCTGCTGCAAGGAAGGATTTCATTGCATCTGTGCGTACATGTACCGGTGAATAAACTCAACTTTGACTTTTTTGACTTTGTCTTTGAGATTGGAGTTGCATCAATTAGCAAAGAGTCCTGCAGGAATCCACCAGGCACCTTCTACCGACAATGCAGTGTTAAAATTGCATCTTGGTAGGAATAGTTCTACAAATGAAGCTTATTTAACAGCTTTCCTCAAAGGCCTTCCACTTACAACACTTCTTACCTGCCATGGAGTGTTAAAACTGCCTTGTTAGTTTCAGAATGCAATTCACTCATGGGTGGATTCACAATTTAATCTAATCCTGTCTGTGGCCCTCATCAACAGTTGCACCATCCAGCGGCAAAAGGTCATGAGGTAATAAGCAGCACTGAACCCTGGTGACTCTTTTGTTCCTGCTTTAGTTCCAATTCTGTGTTCTTATGATAAGACAACCTTTAAAATTTATATTTAAAAAAAATTCTTTCAGTTGATATTAGGTGTCTGAATGGAAGAAGTCAGCTGTGTTTTGGGTGTTCTTGAGCTGGGAGCTGCAATCTTTGTATGAGCCTTTCAATTAGAGCAGGCAGTAATTTGCCTGGAAGGCACAGAGTTCCAACATGTTGGACAAGCATTTCACAGACACATCTACACTTTGAACTTTGCTAGAGATGCAAGTATGAATGGTGTGACACAAGATCAATAAATCTCAGTGAGCCCTTTGTGTCTTTTTTTTCCTTTTATATTCACAGTGATGTTTTTCCTGGCTCCCCTGTATCAGTGATATTCTCCTTGGAATGATTTATGACTCAACTTGGATGGCTTTGGTGCTGTCACATTGCGCTGGGCATCTGATTGCTTGGTGACAATAGGTTGATATTCGGAAATGTTAAGCAAACACCTTTCCACTCGTGGCAAGGAAAAACTGGATGATGAGTCTCCTTGATTGTTGCTTCGTACCCCCTTCATAAGCTGCTTTGGAGAGGCAATGGCAGCAGAACATCTCTTAGCTGTCGGTGATGAATGACCCAAATGGACTATTGCCTAGGAGAAAGTGAAAGAATTTATGCCGTCAAACACAAAAATGTTTGTATGCAGTGTATTGCTCCCAGTTTAATTACTCCCCTGTTACCTCCTATGAAGCTTGCCATTTAAATCTTGCCTACTTTCAGGAACAGAGAGGAGTATACATTCCAAGTGTTGGTGCTTCCTGGACATACAGTATCTGGTGTTAGCACTGCTTTCCAAATAGTTGACAGCAAGTGATGAACTCCTGGACAACTGACCTGTTTAACCTTACTTCAACTTTTTTGAGCTTGTTCAGATTTGGCTTTTTTTTCCAAATCTGTCCAACCACTGCCTTTGCGGTTGCTGGATTGAAGTGACAGGCAGCTTTGGTTTGTTACCCATTAACGTGAGAAGCACATCATCCTGCTATTCAATCCTAATGCTCCTTGAAGGTTTACCGTTAAACATATTAGCCTCAAATTTCTGTGGAAGTTCGCCCAATCTCCTGATGTGACCAGTGGGAGACTGGGAACACTTGGAACTTCAGTGGAACACTTGGAGAAATGATGAAAGAAACTGTTGATTTCACTTCTCTGGAGTTCTCCTGATCTCACAACAGAAACAGTGGAAAATTACAACAACCCTATGAATTTTGAGAACCAATATGTAAAGTGATAGCTGGTTTTGAATGTCTAACATATGAGAAACCCAGTTGAGTGGTTACCCTAGCTGTCACACTCTAATTAAATACTTTCATTATATTTTACTTCCAAATTAAATTGTGTTCCTGTCTTGCATGAAGTAGATTGGCTAAATATTTTGCTTCGTTATTTTGCCTTTCTCCATTTATTCCTGTTGCTAATCCTTTTTATTCTCTCATGGACATGGTAATAGGAGCAGGCTATTCAAAACCTTCAAGCCGTTTTGTTACTCACACAGATTAAGGCTGAGTTGCTCTTCAACATTGAAGCCCTTGCCTAACAAAAATCCATCAATATCAGTCCTCGTATTTTCAGTTGATTCCATAACCATGTCCCTTTTGGCAAGCAATTTCCAAATTTCCACTTCCTCATTTCATTCCACAAACTTAGCTTTAATTTCAAACTTGTCTCCTTGTTTTAGACCCCCCTCCCACTAGAGTAATTTCTCTGTGCTTAGCTTATTGAATCACTTGGAGCATGTTATATTCATTGATTAGATCACCTCTCTGATCTTCTAAACAGGGTAATTACAAGCCAAGTTTAACCAGCCTCTCCACATAATTCTGATGAGGCTAAACCCATCCGAAGTTAGCATATCTTTTCTGAAGTTCAGAGCCAAAATTATGTAACATAGTACTCTAGGTGGGCTCTGACCAAAACTCTTCACAACTGGTAATACTTTTATATTCCAGCTGTTTTGAAGTAAAGGCCAGCTTTCTGTTACTAACCTGCTGATTAAGTCTTGTACCTGTGCTCAAGACCTAAATGCTGTTGGGCAAATAGAATGGGCCTTTCTCAATTGGAAACACTGAAGTTTAGTGCCTTGTATTTTGCTCTGCTTGCTTCTCCCAACTTGTTGTATGCAGTATTCCTGGTACTAATTACTCACATATATTAACACAAGCTTTATTTGCTATTAACTGTCAGATTGAAACGTTCTGAGGGCTGACTGCATTCTGCCAGTGTGGCACATCCAGTCAGAAATTTCAGCAATGCAGATGAACTTCTCAGCACACAGCTGGAGCTCTGTCTCTGCCATGTTAAACAGATGTCATATAACATTAGTTAGAAAATTCCTGGCACAGGCATGTAGGAAGACTGAGATCTGCTCTCATTTAGAAAGCTGAAAATCCGAAAGTGATTTTTACACTGAATTCATAATTAACAGGAACAGCCCATTCAGTCCAGCTAGGCTTGTTGATGTTAATATTCTACTCAACTCTCCTCTCATTGTTTTTGTTCATCTCCATCACTGTGGACCCCAGTCCCTTCTCCCTTATATTCTTATCTCCCTTCTCTTTCAGCTCAACTACTCCCTGCAGTAATTAAAATAATGCCAACCATCGACCCTTAAAAAGTACTTAGACTAGCAATTGAATCGCCAACTCTTAGAAGGCAATGGACCAATTGCTGGTAAATAGGCTTAGTTCAGATGACTGGTTGATGGTCAGCAAGGACAGGGTGGGCTGAAGGGCCTGTTTCTGTGCTGTATTCCATGATCCTATGAATCTTTGACTACCCTTATTAACCTTTGGTGGTAGTCATATTTGCTAAGATGTTGTGGATAATGTTCCAACTTGCAGTCAGAGTCTTAAGACTTCCTGTCAACATCATCATCTTGGAGAAGTACGCAGTGGGAGCTGCCAGAGAAATTAGTTGAGGCAGGTACCACAACAACATTTAAAATACATTTGGATAAGTATATGGATAGGAAACGTTTAGGGGGATATGACCCAAATGCAGGGAAATGGGGCTAGCATTGGTGGGCACCTTGGTCAGCATGGACATATTGGGCTGAAGGGCCTGTTTCCGTGCTGTATTACTATGACTTTAAGTACTTATGTATGTGTACAATGGTTTAAAGCAAATGAAAGCATTTTCTTTAATTTTTTTGCTTTTCCTCTTTCCATTTTCTTTCTCCTGAGAGGGGTTTGTGAACTAATGTGGGCTTTGTCAGGGACCTGCCACATGCTCAGCATCACCAAATGGGCCCAGAGAGTAAATATTAGAAAGTTTTTTGACAGTGAGGTACCTAAAAACTAATCCCAGCTCTGATCCCCTCAATAACTGCACGGGGACCTTTCAGCAGTTGTTATCATCTGGTGTAAGAATAGGGGGCTTCTTAGCTTCCTTCACCCCCATCAATTCCCCGTTCCTCACATGGCCATTCCACAGTTTACAGATAATGAGGCACATTTTACCCACTGAGTCTCAGGGGATGTCAGCAAAAATATTTTTTGTCAAGGCATCAACTTTGTATAGCTTCCAGGCTAGGAAATTTTCTAAGTGAGTAAAATACAATGTCACTAGTGTATTAATCTTTGTGTATTTTGAGAATGTGATGACTGGCTGAATTATAACGTATTTTTAAAGATGCATGCTCTTCTGACTGGAAAATAATTTGCAAGTATGTAATTCAGGAGTAGAGCTGTGTGCATAGTAGTCATCTGGTGAATCCACATAAGTAGGACAGAATGTTTGACAGGAAAAATAGAGTAGAAATCATGTTTTCCATGGATAGTTATTCCAAGTTCTAGCACCTGTCCTGCAGTGGAGATGTCTACCTGTGATGATATGAGAGAGTATTGTTGCTCTGGGTGTGTAATTCTCCTGTTCCTTAGAATCAGAATCAGAATTAATTTATTGTCACTTCCATATACACTTACAGAATGCATGGGAGCGAAATACTGTACTCCACGGATCAAGGTGCTGGTCACATTAAAGACAGTAAGAGATACAAAGACAGAAAGCCACTAACGACATTGGACCCGCATTAAAAAGAGACTCGAATAAAAACAGCTTAAAATGAACGTACTGATGCTGCAGTCATCGGACACTTAAAGTGCTGGTGCATTTTTGTATGCCTAGCATCCTTTGGTGTTGGATGGAGGGATGGGGA
>JARFYF010000002.1:31593473-31608225 GCA_030265395.1 Rhina ancylostomus
AGTAGGACTAAGTCCAGAAATGTTTATATTCACCTTCACCACCATGTGCGACCTCCTCCACTCCAACCACCTACCAGCTTGGTTGCAGCCTCTTGCAGGCCACCACACTGAATTAGCAGGGCATTTGTAGCAAATTAGGGAATTAGAGAATGCAAAAGGTGATCAGCACTGTTTTGCTCCTGATTGGATGTCCATAAATTTTTGACACATTGATTCATTTACTTCTGGCTTTCATGATTTGTTCACTGAAATTATCAGTAACAGGCGTTTGGATGGGAACACTGGCAGTATGGACATGTGTGTCTCTTTGCATGGTATCAGCTGTGGTTGTTGGGTATGTGGGGAGTTTAGCACTTGTTGCTTCTCCATCATTGACCTGATGTCCTGCTTGCATTGAGGGAACTCCAACATTGTTGTCATAGCAAAGGGATGATTTACCTCCAAGTGAGGACAGGTGATCTGGAATTAATCTGCAGACATTAAAGCATTTAAACAACAGAAAACTGCCCTTGTCTTTCATGACCTCTCCTTGTGATGGGCAGGAAGGTATCAAGAGTTGCTGCCATCCAGTTAGAAAAAGGCATACACTGCAGACATCGTTTAAACTCTGGACTCTGATACAAGGTGAAGGTGATTCATGAGATTGATAGTGTATTATGATGTTTTGTGCTACATTTTTTCAGACTTTTCAGTAATTTTTCAGTCACAGAATCATAGAATAGCATAGCATGGAAACAGGCCCTTCGGTTCAATGGTCCATGCAGACCAAGATGCCCCACCCAAACTGGTCCTATTTGCGGTGTATGGTCCATAACCTTCTAAACCTTTCCAATCCATGTACCTGTCCCACTGTCTTTTAAAAGTTGTTGTACTTGCCTCAACCACCCTCTGGCAACTCATTCCACATACACCCTTAAAAAAGTTGCCCCTCAAATACCTATTCAGTCTTTCCACTCTCACCTTAAACCTATGGCCTCTAGATCTTGATTCCCCAACCATGGGAAAAAGATTGAGTTCATTCAACCTATCTATGCCCATCATGATTTTATATGCCTCTATAAGCCCACTCTCAGTCTTTTAGACTCCAAGGAATATAGTCCTATCCTGTCAAACCTCTCCCTAATCTTTTCTGCACTCTTTCCAGTTTAATAACATCTTTCCCATAGCAGGGCAACCAAAACTGAACACAACACTCCAAGTGTGGCCTCACCAGCATCCTGTACAATTGCACATGACCTCCCAACTTTTATACACAATGCCCTGATTTATTAAGGCCAGCGTGTCAAAAGCCTTCTTCACCACCCTGCCTACCTGACTCCACTTTTAGGGAACCATATACTTGTTCTCCAAGGTCCCCTGTTCTACAACACTCCCCAGGGCCTTGCTGTTCACTGTGAGAGTCCTATCAGGATTTGACTTTCCAACACGTGACATTTTGCACTCATCCGAATTAAACTCCATTTGCCGTTCCTCAGCCCACTTACTCAGCTATAATTTTTGATAGCCTCATTCATTATCCACTACACCACCTACTTTAGTGTAATTTGCAAACTTACTAACTATGCCTTGTACATTCTTTTCCAAATTGTTGATATACGTGTCAAACGACAATAGGCCCAGCACCGACCCCTGAGGTACCCCACCAGTCACAGGCCTCCAGCCTGAAAAACAACTTTCCACCATCAAACTCTGCTTTCTACCATCAAGCTAATTGTGTATCCAATTAGTCAGCTCTCCTTGGATTCCATGTGATCTAATCTTCCAGAGCAGTCTACCATGTGGAACCTTATCAAAGGCCTTTACAGAAGTCCATATAAACTACATCCTCTGTGCTGCCCTCATCAACTTCCTTGGTCTCATCAACAAAAAACTCAATCATTCATGAGACATGAACTCCCACACACAACGCTATGCTGACTACCCTTAATCAACCCCTGTCTTTCCAGATTTATGTACATCTTTTCCCTCAGAATCCTCTCCAGTAACTTACCTGCCACAGTTGTTAGGGTTACCGGTCTATGTTTCCCAGGTTTTTCTTTGCCACTCTTGTCATTGAGTGAAGTAGTGAGCATTGCCCAGAGTTTTTAGAACCATGCATAACTTCTTCAGCAACCACAGATTGGGTGTTGCATTTCATATTAAAGATTTAAGTCCCTCAGAGAGGCATATACAACATCTGATGTGCTACTGCAAGCACAATAAGTACCAAATAATTTTTTGGTGGATGGTGATCTCCAAAATAGAGAATTATCAATGGTAATGCCCCTGAATATGGAGAGGAAATTATGAGATTTCCACTTGGTTGTGGTGAGGCACCATTTTGGCACAATGATGATATCCAACTGTCCATTCCAGGTACAAGTGGCAGTTGTCTGGCTGCAAGTGGCAGTCTCATTGGTTCCTCAACACTTCATGGACTGCTTTTCTCATGGATTATGTCCTGAGCCTATGGAGGGGTCTTTAAAGTGAATCATAGGTCTATGAGGCACAAATAGGATGAGGATCTAGCGAGATCCTCTCTTCTTCACCTTTCCTCTTCTTTCACCTCCTTCTCTGTTACTTGTGCAGTGTGAGCAAAGATCCATATACTCAGAATCATGAGAACTATGCAGCTCAAAGATCAGTGCAGAAGAAATGTATTTTAGATAAGATCTTATAAAATATCTTTATTAGTCGCATGTACATCGAAACACACAATGAAATGCATCTTTTGTGTTGAGTGCTCTGGGGGCAGCCCACAAGAGTTGTCAGATTTCTGGCACCAACAAAGCATGCCCACAACTTCCTAAGCTGTATGTCTTTGGAATGTGGGAGGAAACCGGAGTACCCAGAGGAAACCCACGCAGACACGGGGAGAACATTCAAACTCCTTACAGACAGCGGCCAAATTGAACCTGGGTTGCTGGCACTATAATAGTGTTACACTAACCGCTACACTTCTGTGCCTGCCCTTAGGGTCTAAGTGCTGCAACTTGCTATGAAACCACTAATGAGAGCCAACTTGTGGTGATACGCTGGACTCTCAGTGGAGCCATGCATTACTCGTGCAATGCCAAATTGACAATTTCTTCTCCACTCTGTTTACTTGGGAGATACATTTTACAATTTTAAAACATGTATAAATAGGTTATCCATGCAACTACAAGAGTAATAAAATTAGATGAACAGGTAGCAGGATCAAAAGTCATTTATTTGCTTCTCATTAAACATCCAATCTCTAAAGCAGTTCATTAAACTATGATTTATAACATTTATGATTGCCTGCATAAATAGAGTTTAGCAACATACAGCACAGAAACAGGCCTTTCAGCCAACCCCATCCATACTGACCATTAAGTACTCATCATGTTTACATATCAAGTAAAATATATGAACAAAAAGACCACATTGAAAAGTATTCAGTAACTCTTGATCGTTAAAGAAGAACCCAGAGATAAGCTTAACCTAACCCAAACTGAATAATTGGATGCAACCCTGCTCAATTTTACTCCCTGTTTTAATCAATGGAATTTGTAAAATGGCCAACTGATCATTCAATTGTGATTCAATTGGTAACACTGCTATCTCTGGGTCAGACAGTTAAGGGTTTAAGTCCCGCTCCAGAGTTATGGGTTCAAGCCTCACTTCAGAAGTTCGAACACAAAATCTATGCTGATGCTCTGTGTGATACTGCAGAAGATTTTCTGGCACTGAAGCAATAGGTCAAATGACTACAATGGTTTACTGTTTTCCTCTGGGTTTGGTGTGACTAATGGTCTCCCCTATGTTCTTTACATGAGAGAAATGGTTGAATTTTTTGTACAATGTATCAGGTGGCACATTAAATTTTAACAGATTATAATTTTTGGAGGTTTGATGTACAAACTTACAATTAAGACTGTATTAGATTTTTGCTTCAATCTGCCTTCTAATTTCATTCAATATCTGTTGCATTCTGCTTTTCAAATTGGTAGCAGCATCCAGAAAACCCACCTCTGGGGCAGACTTCATGCTGAGATCAACTTGGAGAAAATATAAAGTAGCCTTTCACTGGACTTGTTGTTTTCCTCTGCCTGCAGTGCAAATTGAATGAACAGTGTGAAAAATAGATGCAGATAAGCACTATCTGACATGTGCCCTCGCGTGATGTCACAATGTATATGTACATAAAAGCATAAAAATAACCATGAAAGTGCCACAGTGTAAACTCGATCTGAAAACAGGGCAACACACATAAATTACAACATCATGGATTTGACTAATGTGCCTGTACTAAGGCAGCTAGATTCAGTGTCAAGTATGGATTAGATTTACTAGCTGCAAGCAACAGAATGAGAAGCTATATACCAAATTTCTTGATCAAATTTTAATCTGTAGGTGGTGAAAAATATTATAGTTTTTCATTTTGCTGCCTGCAGTGTTCAAATAATGTTTTTCTTTGCTACTGGCTTGTTCAAAATGCCATGAACATACTTGTATTGTTTTTTCAAACTCATGGTGATATTTCTATCATATCCCTTTTTGATCATATCTTTTTTTATTTCCTTTAGCTTTCCCCAAAATTTTTCAATGTTCTACTTTTGCCAACTCTTCACACTTGCACATCACTATAGCTGCTGGATATTTTACTTCGAAGCAAATCTCATCGCACCACAGCTTAAGGTTACTTTTCACAGTAGATTCTTATCTTAAATTTTTAAATTTGCATTAGGAGATGCGATGATTTTTTTTAATGTGAATGAATTTAACTGTGGGTTGACCCAGAGTTATCTGTATGGATATTGCTCCATTAACATGCTAAGTCTGTGGTGCAAATTTGACATGACCTTAAATAAGAATTAGTCCCCTTGAAAATGTTAATTAAGGCTGCAATTACTGCTGAAGAAATCTTTGGAGGAATGTGAGAAATATGATCTTGAAGAACAGAGCAGCTGACACAAGAATCCTCTGCTCTGGACTCTTCAGTCACCATGCCTTGGCTGTACAAGAGTAAGTTTAATGGATAATGTTAAGAAAGGAAATCCTTCCTGTTGACCCAGCATGCAAATAAATTTTCCTGAAAGGCTTGTGAATGGCCTCCACTCAGTAGTCTGCTCCGAAGAGCTCACCCTGACAATGACTTACTTAGAGTTAGTTGCCATCATTACCGTGGCTCAAAATTTCTATCTGCTTCTCTCATGTACCATCTGGGGATTTGCAGCTTGCCAATCTTCTTTAAAAGAAGTCAAAAAGTTAATTCTAGTCATCTTTGGACCCACCTGTTATAAAAGAAGAAACAGATGCAGGACTACACCATTTGCCCCCTTCAAGTCTGCTCTGACATTCAGTAAGATCATAGCTGATCCTCTCCCTCAGTACCACCATCCAAAAATCTATTGATCATGGCCATCAGTATACCTGAGGACTATGCATCCACAGCCTCCTGTAATGGAGAATTCAATAGAATCGCAGTCCTCTGAGTAAAGAAAGTTCTCTTTATCTAAACCCGAAATAGTCAGCTCCCTTTTTAAAGACTATGACCATGGTTTTACACTATCCAATCAGAGGAAACAACCTCACTGCATCTCCCCTGTCAACCCATCTCATGACGGTGTATGTTTCAATGAGTCTTCCCCTCTTTAATGTTCTGTCCTCATAAGACGATCTCCTCATCTTTGGAGTTCATTCTTGGCTGCATTGCCTAATGCAGGGATCATTCTTTTTTCCAACAGCTTTGTATTCTCAGTATAGTAAAAAAGCATATTAATCTCTACCAAGCAATGTCTATTGAAGGGGTTAAAAGCAGCCGTGTTAATGGAGCAACCTTCTGTGCACTTGTCTCTGTCTAGCTAATTTCCCCAGAGTCACCTCTAACGAAATGATCTCCTCACTTGGACCTTGGTGAAGGGGGTTAAGTGGGAAATTGCGAATGGCAACAATCTTTAAAGGTTTGCAAAAATGAAGGGGCTGTGTCTGTTTCAAATGGCTGCGTGGGAGCCAGAGATTTTCTTGGCCTTTAATAACAGGAGCATAGATCCCATTGGGGTCTGACTGAACCTATTTGACCTCAGTTTTAAGTATTAAGGAGATCCCTGTCTGCTTGTGATGGTTATGAAGTACTGGTGTTTATTTTTAAATGACTGCGAACATTTAAAAAAAATAGACATAAGTATATTGATAACTTGGGCTGCGATTGTGGCTGTGTTCAAATTTAGTAAATAAGAGTGGACAATAAAATAAACATCCCTTCTCTTCTAAATGGTTATATATGGAACAATCTGACCTAAAGCAGCAAAAAAAAAGTGTGTTGAATGGTTTCTTTATAAAAGGGATGAATGAACATCTGTCAAAGAACAGAATTGAAAGTTGTAAAGATTGGGACAGACAAAGATGACCAAAAACCATATGGGTTGAGGTGGTTCATCTGCAGGGCTGAAAAATGTGTCACCCGTGGAATGCATCTGGTCAGACTCTATGGTTGAATTTATATTTTGAAGTTTTGTTTGATAACTCTTAATAGGTAACAGGAAGAGATTTCAGAGTTTTAAATTCTTGGAGATTTGCCCATAATTGCTTGCATATTATTCATGAATGACATGATAGAAAATGAACTACTATTCCCAAGTTCTGCTGGGGTCCAGATCTTTGAAATAAGTTCACTGTGCCCTCCCTCTGCCTTTTCATAGAAGAGTGAATAAGTTAGGAAGCATTTATTGTAGCCCAAATTGCAAATATTCTTCAAAGGGCTTAAAGCGTAAAAATCTTTTATGATTGAATGCATATATTTTAAAAAGTCAACACTGTTATTTAAAAGGAATTGAAGTTATATGAATGGGATCAAATATTCTGACTGAGGCCCCCTTAATGCAAAAAAATCCCTAAAACTTATAGAATAGCATTGATTAGAATTTAGCTGTATAGGATATTGATTACTTTTGAAAATCATGGAAAAAGTTTGCAGGTTTGTCAGCTAATTTTAATAGGTTAGGGAGAGTCTATGCAAGTGTAGGTTAACCATGCTCAATGGAAATCTTGGCATCCTTTGAATGATTTCCACTCACTCTTAAGTCTTTGCTTTTGACTTTGGATTCAAGCATGGAATTCCTTCAGCAAGCTGAAAAATTATTTTCTCAGAACAGAATTTACCCTCAATGGTTGTAGATTAAACTCTGATTTAATTGATGGCAACAACATGCATTTTTTTCGTGGTTACCATTTTTGTTTTCTGCCTTTTGACTTAAATGATTTGTGCAATAATGGTAATGACATAGAAGCACTTACACGGTATTTGCAATTTGATAGAGGTCATTTTGCAACAAGGTAAGTGTAGTGTCCACAGGTTCTTCCATACTGTGGTTAATATGGCAAGTAACAAATACACAGCTTCTAAAAGGTCACCTTTTTTTGAAGATGAACAACACTCAATTAACAGCGATTACTGATGTAACAGTATATCAAAAGACATACCATATTATATACATTGTTCTTCAAGGAACATACACTTCCAAAAAAATCTTTCCCTTGCAGAGAAAGATAACAACTCTCTACATATGTGAATTTATTTTATAAATTAACTAGTTACATAGAAGGTAAAAGTATACAAGTGACTAACTGTTTCTAAACAGTTGGTGGGAAGCTCTATCCTCATTATCTTCTATACACAGTTAACAAATGTAACTAAACATAAACCTACTTGCATTCTAATTCTCTCAACAACAATACTGCAATATAAATGAGGCTCAGCAGGATGTGCCATTGATACGAATTGACCCAATGAATGACTTCTCCAATTGGCTTCACTTATGACAAATTTCAGATCCTATATTTAAGTATTACATTAATTATACATAGAGTATACATAAATACAGATCACATTAATTTATAAACATCAATTGTAACCCTACACGTGACAGATAATTATACCCATTAACTATTACAGTAATTGCAATTACACCATGTTTTCAAAATATTCCCAAATATCAAAAAACAATAATAATGATAATTTCAAACTTAAGTCTTTCTTAATGTTTCTAACTTTATTACCTTCATGGACACTCTATCTTACTTCACAACTCTCTCTGCAGTTCCTTGTGGACACTGGACATTTCCTAATCTCTGCTGATGCTTTTGAACTTGGGAAGTTGTGAGAATATTCCCTCTCAGGATGGATTACAGTGCATGCAACTCAACCATTATCGTGCTTAACCCCTCTTGCTACAGCATGATTACACGGCACTGATGTGGCATCAGTAAATCTGTACCTGAGTAACAACATGCATGGGATCTTTGGACTCTTTAAGTCATCTCCATAAAGCAACATAATACTTCTTCAAGCCAGTTGGAGCAAAAAAATTGCAGATGCAGGAAATCCAAAACTAAACCAAAAATTATTGAAGCACTCAGCAGGTCAAACAATATCAATGAGAAGACAAACAGAGTCAACATTTCGGATCGAGGATCCTTCATCAGAACTGGAAAAGTAAGAAGACAAATGTGTTTCAAGTTACAGAAAGGGGAAAGATGGAGAAAATGCAAGGAATGTCAGTGATAGGGTGCAGAACAGTTAAGACAAGAATTACTTTAAAATTGGCTGTCTCAAATCATCTAAACAAATTGTAGAGTGCTCTTTCAAATTAGTCATTTCTGAAGATTGTGAATACTCCGATTGCTGAGAAAATGTAAGATCACTATACTCGTGTCCAATTGCTTATCACAGTCTATTCACCACTCCAGGATATTTCATTGTGATCTACATTTCTGGCTTGTCAATTTCTCCTTTCCAACGTGTGGTGACCTCTTCAGGTACTTCCATCAAGGACCACTTCCATCCAGGTGAGTCACTGCCATTATCCTGCATATTTGCTTTACTTGATGCTTCACAATGAAGTGAACATGTGTGCTTCCCCTGGGCAGATACCTGAACAGTCAATTCTAGGTTTCAAGAAACATGGGTTTAGCGTAATGCTATTACAGCGGCAGCAACCTGGATTCAATTCCGGCTGTTGTCTGTAAGGACTTTGTATGTTCTCCCTGTGTGTCTGTGTGGGTTTCCTCCAGGTGCTCCAGTTTCCTCCCACAGTCCAAAGACGTATGGGTTAGGAAGTTGTGGGCATGCTATGTTGGTGCCGGAAGTGTGGCGACACTTGCAGGCTGCCCCCAGAACACTCTACGCAAAAGATGTATTTTACTGTGTGTTTTGATGTACATGTGACTAATAAGGAAATCTTATCTTATAATATCTGGGAGAGTATGGACTTCCCAACTTGCGCCATACTGCATGTTTAAGAGTATCCCTTTTCTACACACTATCGTCCAATTCCTCATCAGCTCCCTGCTCCACTGTACTGGATTTTTCAGCACATACTATGCACAAAAGGGTATACCGAGGCCTGGCTTCTGGACAGCAGGGGAGATTCTATGACCTTCCTTCAGATCTTGACAATATCACTTTCTCTCAGGAACATCTCCAGTCCTTCCAAACACAGAGCAAATGGTTGCAACCACTTCTACCTCTACGCCAACATATCTGCCATGTCCACCACGTTACCACTCTAACTTATGAGCCCCATTTACCCTTCCCTCACACCTGCATACAGCCTTTCTACTTCCCTGGAAAAAGTGCCCCAAACTCCTCACCAGTGTAATATCCATGGATTCTTTGATTTGCTATTTAATAAGTCAAGTAATAAGGATAGATCTTACAACTAAACACTCTTCATTTTATTGTGAACAGCACCCAACTAACAGCAGTGGGAGATACAACAATGTATCAGATGTCATACCACATGGTATGCATATTTCCTGAAGGTATATACATAACAAACATTCTATAATAACCACTGTACAGCTATAAGGAGTGGTTGGACAAACTTGATTTGTTTTCTCTGGAGCATCGGAAGCTGAGGGATGACTTGATAGAAGTATACAAAATTATGAGAACCATAGATAGGGCAGGTAGTCAGAGTCTTTTTCCCAGGGTAAAAATGTTGAATACTGGAGTGCATAGATTGTGAGAGGGAGAAAGTTTAAAGGAGATTTACAAGGCGAGTCTTTTCACACAGAGAGTGGTGGGTGCCTGGAGTGCGCTGCCAGGGGATGTGGTGGAAGCAGATAAAATAGCAATGTTGAGATGCACTTAGAGAGGCATGTGAACAGGCAGGGAATGGACGGATATAGTCTACATGAAGGCAGGATTTATTTGGATTGACATCATGGTTGGCACAGGCATTGTGGGCTGAAGGGCCCATTCCTGTGCTGTACTGTTCTATGTTCAACCTAAGTTGATAGTCACTACAGTTTACCCAGCAGATAATATACACATTCAACATTCAGATAAGCAGAAAAATCCATTCACTTTTTTCAAAACTTCCCTTTATAGGGCTATGAGAAACAGGAAAATCTCGGCCTGCCCTGTATCAGATTCCCACCCACTATCCCATATTCCCAGCCCACCCTCTCCTTCTGTAGTTCAAGGTCCCTTCTCAGATCTCATAGGCTGGATCTTCCTAGACTTTGTGCACTGCCCAGAGTCACCACCCATGGTCACTGCCCAACCATACTCACCTGGGACAGATGTGGAGGGACACCCTCTCTGAACCTCTGAAGCTGGGAGTCAGCCAAGGGTGAGTAGGCCTGAGGTAGCATTGTAGAAGCCTGGTCCCCAGTATACTGTACCTTCAACAACCTTTGACAGGAGCAAGGTTGTGAGGATTTCAGTGGTTATTAAAATTTCTGACATTTTTAGATATTTAAAAATCTTGGTGCATGTAAATAATTATTAAAAACCAAAGCTTTTGATAAACTAAGAAAAAAATAGTTTATTAAAACACATAAATATCATTAACAACATTAAACTGAAATTTAAAAAAACTTACCATCCCCTTTCCCAGCTTGAGAATCCTCAGTGAAATGAATAGAGTCTCAGGCCTGATGTCAGATCAGACAAACAATTCTAGAGTTTAAGTCCTGGGAATCCAAGCAAGAAAGAGCTTCATTTGTGCCTGAATTTCTGCAGGATTGCAATGGCTTTTCAATTATTTTCTGCACCTTCCAGGTCAGAAACAGGTTAGCATTGTATTTGAGTCCTAGCAGTTAAAATTCTTCCACAGATGGGGGACAATCTAACTAAGCAGCAAAATTTCCACCAGAAAACTGACTCTGTTACAAAGCTGCCTCGACACTAAACCATTTCCTGTAACTTTATGACTTTCTCTACTTTTCATTAAAAATAGACCCAGTATTCCAAGTTTTTCCTCATAACAATAGAACCAACATCCTGGTTAATCTGACTGTGAGTCTTCTGCAGTGATATGTAGGGAACAAAGTCAGAGAATGGAGAGTGTGGGAAGTCCCTGATTTAAATCCTAGTATAACTTGGGAATGGCAATGAGATTAAGTATGTTCCATTTGCTTAATATTAAGGGAATAATAAACAAAATGCCGTAATGTAGCCATAACATCTAAATATTCTCTGCTTTATCATTTATATTCAGTGACTTTTAGAAAATAATCATTGGATTTTAAGCTATTTTCAAACAATTTTTGGTTTCATTCCAGCTAATCAGAAACTTCCACCAAATTAAATGAATACAATATGTTATCATCCAAGTAGTAAACCCCTAACTAAGGGGCAAACTGACTTAAAATAAGCTGATGCTTATATAAAGCAACTTCAGGTCAAAATAACTAGTGCTGCCTGAACTTATGAGTATCTTTAGCTATTTCTACTCTTTTTAATCTAAACTAAGGTTATTGCTTTTACATACTGGTAACTTTATTCACCACATGTAACACAATTTAGATATTTGAAATAGAATTAAATAACTTTCTTTTGGTGAATGTTTTCACAGACATAGCAATGTTTGATGATTTAGAAGACCATTGGTGTTCACATACTGAAATAGTCTTTGATACTTACAGACTTGCTACAATGAAAATTAATTAATATTCTTGGACATTACAACAATTATGGCAGAATTAAAAAGAAATTGCAGTTCATCCACCTATGTTACTGAACAACAAGGCATTAGGTAGACCACCTTTATGTAAATGAAATTAAAAATAAAGATTAAATGAATGGTAGAGAATGGTCCAAAACATGGAAAATACTAGATACAGGGCAACCCAGGACATTGTTTGTGTGTGATTGTTTTAATTTAATTTGGAAGCAACTAGTTTCTGACCTTTAAGAAAATGTTCATTTGGGAGGTATGGAAATGGTCCTTTGCACATCAAACCTCAATATAAATAGCAAACAAGTAATATTTTTATTTCAACAATTAAAAGATTGCTCAACATTTTGTATGATTATGTCTGTCAAAGAACGCTCAATATTAGTACAGAGGACAGTATAGCACAGGAACAGGCCCTTTGGCTGAAAATGTCTGTGCCAATTTAATCTAATCCCATTTGCCTCCATGTGGTCTACATCCATCCATTTCCTGCCTGTTTTTGTGGCTGTCAAAATGCCTCTTAAATGTTGTTATCATATCTGCTTCCACCACTTCCTTCGGCAGCACATTCCAGGCACCTAACACTCTCTATGTAAAATCTTGTCTTGTAAATCTCATTTAAACTTTCTCCCTCTTAGCTTAAACCTATGCCTTCTAGTATCTGACATTTCCACCCTGGGAAAAAGATTCTGACTCTCTACCCTATCTATACCTCTCATAATTTAAATACTTCCATCAAGTCATCCCCAGCCTTCAACGCTCCAGAGAAAACAATCCAAATTTGTCCAAACTCTCCTTATAGCTAATACTCTCTAATCCAGGCAACATCCTGGTGAACCTTTTCTGTACTCTCTCCAAAGCCTCCACATCCTTTCTGTAATGTTGCCTAACCAAGTTTTACATATCTGCGACATTACTTCCTGACCTTTATACTCAACAGATATGCCGTAGGTCTTCTTTGCCACCCGATCTACTTGTATTGTTACTCTCAGGGAGCTATGGACTTGCACCCCAAGATCCCTCTGTACATCAATGCTCCTAAAGGTCCTGCAATTTACTGTATACTTTCTTCTTACATTTGACCTCCCAGTTTGGGTTAAATTCCATTTGAAATAAACCTTTGTGAGAAGTGACCAGTGAAAGGATCCACCAAGTCACTCTATGAGAGGAAAGGTACATCAGCTATCATTTGATGGACGCTGCTCAGTGATGCCATTGCGCTACTTGTCCGAGAATTCAAGAAGTAACATCTGGCTTGTTGCAGGTGGCTTGAAGAAGAATGGTTTCACTGGAGCACTTAGGTTCATTAAACATTTGGACAAATGTTGCCAGTTGTCTTGTTCAAAAGATTCAGTATTACTTTAAAATTGATTCAAGAGAGTTTCTGCAATGACATAAATATTTTTATGACCCTGAGGCATTCATTTTTGAGACTGAGATGGCAATATCTGTTTCCAGTAGTTGAGATCTCCTTCTGGGGTGTATATTTGTAATAAATAAATTATTACATTTTTCAATTTTACCAGGAGGACCACCGTAATCTCTAAGTAAGAACTTGTTATATCTATTGAAACCGAAAGAAAGTCTTTGGTGTAAATTTGACTATTACTTTCTTTCTCATTCCCTAATGGCTCTTTAGGTACATAGATTTGCCTAAGAACTTTCCATTAAGGCTGATGAATAGGATTCTGTTTCAGGTAAATGGATCCTCACATTGTTGACAAGATTGTTCTGACTTTAGATAATGGCTGCTGACTTATGTTAATTACTCATTAAACATGATAATGGCTTGCCACATGAATTAGGCACCAAGCTAAATAAATGATGAAACAAAACAATCCCAAAAACTTTCTTCAAAACTGATGTTTTTGTATCCAGAATAATCTCACTGCCTCATGACTTTTTTGCTTTGAAGTGCAACAATTTCTTTCTTTTGGTCTTGGAACCAAATATGCAGTGTGTTTTAGATATAACCAGTACCTTGTATGGGAATATTAGCTTTCTTGTCTTGTATTTTTTGTTGGTTGTTTCAAATTTTCACAAGTCAAATTTCGAGCTGTTGTGTTCACTGATTTCACCTCAATAATTTACAGATGCCTTCAATGCTCAGTACTCCATCAGGTTAAGTGTTCTACTTTTATTCTTACTAGTACTGAAGCAGAGCATCCTGCTGTATGAATGCACATGAAGACACAAGTGTTGGGCCTGAACAGCAGTCACCAGGATTTAATTAAATGTGCTCAAAAGACATTACATGAAAGGAATGAATACCTTCCTTTCCTCTTTTCTCTTCATCCCAAACTCAGGTGTGCCCTTCCTCTTATTATCTACAGCCACTTATTAAGTCATTTAAGTCACATCATGCTGCCTTCCATTTCCATGTTATATTCCTTAGTTTTAGGCCACTGAATTGCTCCAGTGCAAAATAAATGAGAACCATTAATAAAATTCAAATGATCCATTTGCAGTTACTTTAAAGTTATAAAAACAGAAAGTGTTGGAAATACTCAGCCAGTCAGGTAGAATCTGTGGAGAGATACTGTTTCAGGTCCATCCAGTTTCGGATGCTTTCCCACATGTTAGCCTTGCTATAATGCTAGAATGGCAAAGGGGATTACTTTAATGAAAGAATGAAAACAGGTAGTAAATTGTGGATTGTTAATCAGGCACATCCATTTAAAAGTCTGAGTTATGCACACAATTTTGGCCTTAATTGCTGATTACTATAATCTGAGCAATCTTGGAGGCATGAAACAAGGCTAGCAGGTTAGTAATCAGGTGCTGGTTGTAAACAATTCGCATAGAGCTGTGTTAGGAGTCCTAAGCACCCACTTCTGCTGGAG
>JARFYF010000002.1:31645730-31657832 GCA_030265395.1 Rhina ancylostomus
TTGGGCTGGTGGTCTTATTTCTAGAATTGGAAATCGTGAAACTCAGATTGAACGGCTTGTTTCACTCGTCGCATATTTGCATTCTATTGTATAGTTTTATTGTAGTCTTTGGCACCCTAGGCTTTTGTTCTTGAACTTTATTCTTGTAATTCTTTTCGTTGAGAACTATTATTAGACTTACAATCCTTGTATGAGATCTGTTTGTACTTCCAGATAAGAATTTCTAGCTGTAGGTTATTCCAATGTACAAGCTACAACCATGGTCTCTTTTATTCTTGCAGTTTGGGGTGGCTGGGCCACTAGATTTCTGGTAGATGTAAGAAACTACATGTCCTGGATCTCCTCATCCTCAGCAAAACCTAAGTGACAGCAACGGTCTCCAGTTATGCTAGATTCTGTGAATCACCCCACTTTCCCATGTGAAGGACACCATATACCACCACAGTACTTTCTCTGAAGAGTGGATGATTGAAGTTGTATCACGTGCTGCAATCTCTCAACTGAGTTGACTCATTTGGGATTTGAGAAATCTTTTAAGGAAAGAAAATCAATAGAATGTTAATCGCAATTTTTAAAACTCCTATGGTTTTCAGATAATTGTTGGCTTTAAGGCTTATATACAGTTAATATATAATTAACAAAATCACATGTCAAGTGTAGTCTGTTGCATAACTCTATTTAATTTCCTTAAAGAAAGCTGTATCTTCAAGCAGAGGCTATGGTTTTAAATTTCAGTGAAATAGTTTAATGATACTTCAGTCCCATTTTTTTGTTGAATGGACAGGTATGAAAAGTGAATACAAACTTCACTTCTAAATGCCACACTGATTAAAGAATTCTAAATGAAGTCATTCCCAAAAAGATTACATTTGGAATCTGATAGGCTGGAATGTGTATCATTCCATACTATAAACACTGGGCTAAATTATTTGTCCCTTGATGTGAGAATTCTCTCTACCACAGATTTACTCATGGGTCCTGAGATGACTTAGGAGTCTAATCTTGTAATCACAAAGCCACCAACAGAGGGGTTAGACATCTCCTTTGCAGGTCACCTTCCCGTGGCAGAGGATTATTTTCTTCCTTTCCTTCTCGCTCTCTACAGTGCCAAAGGAGAATGCAGCACCACCGAGGATGATCAATAGCTTGCTCTTCCCAACCTGTGATGCTTACACCTATTTGCTAAGATACACTTTCATCATATTTCCCCTGCCTGGATTGGAATAGATGGTTTATTTGGGGACATGTGAATCTGGCAGCTGCAGACAATGTTCAGTTTTGCAGAGCTGATGCATGAGAATCATTACCTCTTTGCTGGTGACCTTGGTTCAAGTGAGGATACTGGCATTAGTGCTGCAACCCTCTCACTTGATGCATACCCTAAGGGATTGTCTAAGAAGAAATGAGGACATGTTTAACACCAAAATAATGCTACAATAATGCTTTATCTTTCACGTTTCAGATCTTTTTTTCTTAAAGATCCATTGAAGTTAATGACCAACATTAACTAAGCAGCATGGTAGCATAGCAGTTAGCGTGACGCTATTCCAGGGCCAGTGATTGGTGTTCGATTCCCGTCACTATCTGTAAGGAGTTTGTTAGTTCTCCCCGTGTCTGCATGGGTTTCTTCCAGGTGCTCCGGTTTCCTCCCACACTCTAAAGACATATGGGTAGGTTAACATGGGTTTAAAATGGGCAGTGAGGACTTGTTGGGCTAGAAGAGCCTATTACTGTGCTGTAAAAATAAAGTTTTTTAATACTGTTTTAACATTTTTAAAATATATACTAATGGTTTTGAAGGCAAAGTTATGATTTACTGTCTGTCAAATCTATTGGAGGAGATATGGCACTCTTGAACGGACTTCTTATATGATAAAATGAGCTCTTGAACTCTCAGTCTACCTTGTCATGGCCCTTGCACTTTATTTGTCTACCTGCACTGCACTTTCCCTGTAATTAAAACACTATATTCTACATTCTGTTATTGTTTTCATTTTGTACTAACTCAATGTTCTTATGTATGAAATGATCTGTCTGGATGGCATGCAAACAAAAGCTTTTTGCTGTCTCTCAGTCCATGTGACAATAATAAACCAATTACTAATGAGATAGGGGCTGACCCAATGCATCATTTGAAATACTTGCTGCAGGTCAAAGCCTAGGCACTGGACTAGGACACTTCAGGCCAACAAGATAACCCCTCTGTTCCTGAATCAGGTATGTTCCAGAGTGTGGCAATTAGAAGCTGGGATTACAGATGGAACCTTGTCAGTGCATTCCAGGCCAAGTAATTGCTGAATTAACCTTAGACAACTGTGACTTAGCAAGTAAAAGGTTAATTTAAATGATATTATAAACTTTTGAGTTTAGGATGATAGAAATGTTTAGGTTAGGTAGAAAACTAACTAGGTGTAGCATTTTGCAACATTTTTACAGCATATGTTTGAAAAGGTCAACAAAGTGAAAATATTGCAGAGCTGTTGTCACACTGCTGATTTACATTAAAAAATTACAAGCAGGGATCAAATAGCTCAAAAGCACATCAGAAGGAGATTCTTTAAAGAAGGCATTCAAACAGGTTCTCACTGAATGCTATTTCTTTACATATATCCAATTTGCTTAGTCCTTGTGCTTCAGAGATGCCAATGATACAGAAATATGGGCACAATTCATATAACCCTGCTTCCAAAACTATAATATCAGTGTTACTTGTACTAAAGATGAAGGCTGGTAAAGTTAAGAAAAAGGGTTAAACTATTGCTGAATAAATAATAAGTAGTTTTGTTGGCTCTGTACTTCTTGAGAAGCATAGTTAGTTTATCATCAGTCTGTGCCAACTATTTCTGCCATATATATTTGTTTTGAAGTAAATGCAAAAAGCATAGGCATCTTTGTCTGTTGTAGAAGTCATTTGCCTGCATCTCACCTAACTAAAAAGAACTATTTAGCTGCCAAAACCTTAACAAATAATTTACTTTGCTGTATCTGGAATTTTACTGTGTGCAGAATTTGCAAAGCCTGCTGTTCTTTGTTTAACATTGAGAATGAATTGAAATCACAGCCATCCAGTGGAGTAGCAATACATGTTATCTAACAAGTTCTTTCCACTAGACTGGGCTTTACAGTACTGTGAGGATGATTTTGCCATTAAATCTTAGCTGTATTCTTCTCAAAAAGAAAGTCTTACATGCATATGGTGCCTTTCCAACCCTTCACAGCCAATGAATTACTTTTAAAGTGTAGCCATTGTTTTAATGCTACAATTACTCAGTTGCAACTGCAGAAAAATAGCCTATTTTGGGACTTTCAGATATGGAACTTAACTTCATCCATAAAATTCCATTTCAATTGGTTAAAACTGGTTTAATGCTTGACTAAATCTCAGTTCAAATAACACTGAATTCACTATGTGGATGACTGCATAATTATTCATGTCAAGCCCAAACTCATGTATTCTCAGCATCTTTATAGTTGCTTGTCCTTTTAAATACTATCTGGAGCTGAGGATTTTAACTGAAAACAGTATTATGGACACATGAAGCATAGCCTCTCTTGGTCTGGGATCCATTATGTCACCAAGTCCTTATTTGAATTTATTTTCACTTACCTACTGCATTTTGGATTGTAACTGAAAAGCCCCCTCCACTAAACTCCCAAATCAAAAATAAGCTGACCATTGTCATACAGGGTAGATGGTAGGCAGGTAGGGATCTTTTCATAACCTTTCCTGCTCCATGTGTGTCCTAAACTAGAGCTCTAACACCTAAATACAATGATGAAATTTTTGTTGAAATCTAGGCTGACAGTAGCTGGAAACTTGTGCCTCTATTGGTGGTGAATGCTAGTGAATGGATGTGATGAGTTGTTATGCTTTTGTCCCACCAAATGTATTCAATTGTCACAAGCAAGTGAAGGAATCTGACACCTTCAATAGGACAATTAAATTGAATAGGGAATCAAATCGCCTTGGTGATCTTGAACGTCCTTAGACGAGCTGTTTTGAAACATTAAAGTAACGGAGGAGAGTTGTGGGTTTTAACCTCTGTCCTTTGTGCAATTTATTTTTGTGGGGGCAGAGTGTGAAGTCAGTGGGACATCCATCCAGTCCCTGGACCATGACAGCATCACTGCAACGGACTGTAGCCTCTGCCATTTTAAAAGATTTTTTTTGTGTAAAATAGTGGCTAGCTTCCAGTGAATTAACAGGCTGTCTTTTCAAATTCCCTGCTGGAGTAAAGTGTCCCTGTGGTTCTGTTAGATTTGACTACTGACTATCGAGTTTTTTACATGGCTGTTTGTAAGAAATTACTTCATTTTCACATCTTAAATAACAGGATTTCTTTTGAAAATAATTCCCGTTGATATAGAAATGTTCTATGGCTGGTAAATGTGGAGCTAATCTAGGGCAATTTTATTTCAACTTGTATTGTTCATAATGTATAATAAAGCATAATGTTTTGGGAACAAAACTGATTTTACTTCACATATGATTTATTTGGTTATAAACCCAAACTTAACATCATTAACACTATTTACTAATCTCTTTCTGGGAATACCTCCAAATGATTTGCAGCCAACACGCTATCATATCACTCTTAAACAATTGTCAGAAGGTATACAAATAGTACACTGATTAATTCATGATTTGCTTCTTCTCCCATTCACTGGGACTCTATGCTTGCCACCTCCACTTTTCAAATGGATCAGTTAGTGCAGGAAACCCCATGGCTCATATTGGTAAAGCACCAACATGTTTGGTTACCAGGCTGCTGATTTTAATGATGCACACAAATAAAAAGTAAGAATGGATTTACCAAGTCAGAATAGATCAAAGCAAGTGCCTGGATTTTGTTAGGGTTTGCCTTCAGTTCCATGGCAAACTGCAGCCTTTTTGCCTACGCAGATGCCAGTAAATCTGGTCTTCAGTGCACGTATATCCAAACATGTTTGGAATCCAATGGCAAAGCATGAACTTGCTGAAATTACCCATTTAAACTGGAAATATGCTTGCAGATCCCATACCAGGTTAGATGACAAGCCTACTTAAGTGAATGAAAAATCTTTGGGCATGAAGAAGAAGAAGAGCAAGAATAAGATTAAGTACTTTTAAAAAAAGTATTTACATTTCCTGTTGTGTTTTAAGTGTTTTACATTAATTTTCTTTAATTTTTGTGTTTCATTACAATTTTAATATTTTTTAAATATTTACTTTTGTTTTTGAATGCTTCTGACCATCAGGCCATTGAAAAGTGCAGTGTGAGGTTGTGCTGGCTCTAATGCATCATCTCAGTGTGTTGAATCAGGTCATAGTGTCAAAAAGGATCTCAGCTCATCAGGTCCTGGAAGCTTTTGGTCATTAGCTGGTTCCCAGATATGCCAACACAGAATAATTGGGTATCTGAGCAGTACATGTAGGCAAGATACTCCACTATGCAAATACAACATATAGTCGCCTGAGAGAAATTCCTCACATTGACAATCTAATTGAAAATTTAAATGCAAACCAATATTTCTTGTTTTGTGGCTTACAATTTTTGTAAAAATCTTGACAGGAAAATCTCTTATTACAATTTAAAATGCTGCATAACACAATGTGATAACGCAGAAACAAAGGCACTCAAACACAGGCTATGCCACAGTACACATGTAATTCAAGCAAGTTTTAATGCAATTTGTTTCATAAAAGAACCATGAACTTGAACTATGAAATGTATTTTCATACCAGTTAACATACCATCATAAAAAATCATATCACTAGAACAGATGCATGAGACAGATTACAGAATATGAATTTAACTTCTAAATGCAAGTTGTTTATGAATACTGAAAAGCCTGGATAGAGTAGATGTGGAGAGGATATTTCCATTAGTAGGAAAGTCAAGGATCTAAGGGCACAGCCTCAGAATAAAAGGATGACCCTTTAAAACTGAGATGAGGAGGAATTTCTTCATCCAGAGAGTGGTGAATCTGTGGAATTCATTGCCACAGAGGGCCGTAGAGGCCAAGTCATTGGGTATATTTAAGGCTGACATTGATAGGTTCTTGATTGGTAAAGGGGCTGCGGGTTGTGGGGAGAAGGCAGGAGAATGGGGTTGAAAGAAAAATCAATCATGATTGAATGGCAGAGCAGAGTTGATGGGCCTAATAGCCTAATTCTGCTGCTATACCTTATGGTCTTTTGGTTTTGAGCTTTTAGTATTTTTTGAAATGTCTGAAAAAAATGTCTTGAGCATGTTATTTTTAAATTTCTGCTATATCCCAAAATATTAACTTCATCATAGTTTCACTACTTTAGATGTTAAATACTCCTTTTAAACTTCTCATGTTAATGAGCTACATTATGTTCATTTGAAGTATAAAATATGCATAGTGCGAATAGAAAATTATAGTAGTGGAATAGAATCATAGCATTGAAAAAAATATCCTCTGGCCCATTAAAGTAACAAAATATATTATCAGCTTGTTATGCTTCACAGAATTATTTTCCCCATTAGGTTGTCTTTAAAATAGCAATTATATTCTGGAGCAGAGTATATGAAAAAGTTAGAGTAGGGAATTTATTTAGATCAATTTGATCAATGGAATATTTTAAATAAGCCTTGTCCAGTTAGAGGTGAAAGCAAATTGTTCCAGTGGAGAGAGGACAAGAAAATGAAAGTAGAACTGAATTGATTTTGTCACAAATGTTCCTCAATCAAGGCCTGACTAGATGTCTATTTGCACTTTGTAATAGAGATCATTGATTAAGAGATTGACTTCTTTAAGAACTTTAGCCTCACTGTCATACAAATAAATAATCAGGAAAATTCCTGAAATGATTAAGTGAAATGAAAATTATATATTGCAGAACCTACTTGAGTCTCAGGAAGTCTGTTTCTCAGTTGTCTCATTTTAATTGGACTGAATTGTTTTGTTTGTATTCTAATGAGTTAGATAAAATTGTTTATTCTACACATAGTATTCATCAATTTTGTTCTTCAAAAATGGAATTGGATATTCTGATGATTATATAATCCAAGAGAATCTCTATTCTCCACATTCATTCCTCCTTTTTGATGCCAGTGCAATTTGTCTGTTGTGAGATTCATTATTTTCCCCACTATGTATGTGGCTGAAATACATTGCAATGATTTACACATAGATACTCACTGGTGCTAGTTCTCATTATTAAGCTAAGGAAATAAGACATAGATATCAATTCCCAAGAAGATGTAGATGTGCTAAGATGTTGTAAATCTTTAAATGTATGAACTCATGTTAAAGTATCCATACAGATTTTGAATTTTTAGTTTTAAAATCTTGCAGTGCATACCATAGCAAAGGAAAAGCACTGACTTGTCCCATAGTAAGAAATGTTGTAAAGGAAGGTGGTGCTGTTTCCTCTTGTCCTGTGCTTTACAAATGTTAATTCAATGTAGGCTCGGGAGACATATTTTCAGAGAATTTTGGGCTTTTTTCTAATGTGACATCAAGAATAGAAAACAGTGTGCAGATTCCCCTGCCTCTGCCACACATTGCCATAATATTAGATCAGTCAGATCAAAACTTTGAAACATTGAATCCATAGATTCCCTCCATAGATGCTGCCTGACCTGCTGAGTTCCTTCAGCATTTTGCGTGTATTGCTCCAGATTCCAGCATCTGCAGAATCTCTTGTGTCTTTGTCTTACAGCCTGTTGTGTGCATTTAACCCCACCAACATTAAGATGGTCAAGCCTCACCAAATTTAAGTTGCACACCATCCTCTCCTAAAAGTTGATTGCCGGTAAGTAGCAATATTGGATAAACACCAGCTTTTTATTTTTTTTTCTTTTTCCTTTCTTCTTTTTCTTTAGCTCATGGAGCAGACTCGATGGGCCAAATGGCCTACTTCTGCTCTTTTGTCTTGTGATCTTGAGCTTTCATGGAGGAGTTGCTGGAAATTTTACTTGGGCCTGTAGTCAGTGGAAAAGCAATGGATCAGGGTCACATTATGGAGCTCTTTGATATTATTGTGTATTTGAGAAGGATGAGGGATTGGAACATTCCTAGCAGTTCTGGGTCAGGAGTGGGGGAATGAAATTTGACAACGCAGGAGTGAGAAGCAAGGAGCTAAGTTCTAAGGTCCAAGAATGACCAATGATGGGCACCCTATTTCAACATAATCCAACTCCTCCACAATGGTTCAAAAGGGTTAGTGCAAGAAGAACATTTTACATCCCTGATACAGTCATAGAGTCATGGAGTACTACAGCATGGAAACAGGCCCTTAGGCCCAACTCATCCATCGTAACCAAGATGCCCCTTTAAGCTGGTCCCATTTGCCCAAATTTGGCCCATATTCCTCTAACCCCCTCCTTTGTCCAATGTCTTTTAAATGTTGGTATTGTACCTGCCTCAACCACTTCCTCTGGTAGCTCATTCCAGCTACACACCATCCTCTGCATGAAGTAGTTTCTCCTCAGGTCCCTTTCAAATCTTTCCCCTTTTATCTTAAACCTATGCCCTCCAGTTTTTGATTCCCTTTCCCTGGGAAAAAGACTGTGTGTATTCACCTTATCCATGCCCCTCATGATTTATACACCTCTATAAGGTCACCTCTCAGTCTCGTATTGCTCCAAGGAATAAAGTCCAAGCCTGTCCAACCTCTCCCTGTAACTCAGACCCTTGAGTCCTGACAATATTCTTGTAAATTTTCTTTACACTCTTTCCAGCTTAATGGCATCTTTCCTGTAACAGGGTAACCAAAACTGTACACAATACTCCAGGTGCGGCCTCACCAACGTCTTGTACAACTGTAACAGAGTGTCCCAACTCGTATACTCAGTGCCCTGAATGATGAAGGCCAGCATGCCAGATGCCTTCTTCATCATCCTGTCTAGCTGTAACACCACTTTCAAGGAACTATGTGCTTGTACTCTCAGGTCCCTCAATTCTATAACATTCCCCAGGGCCCTGCCGTTCACTGTGAAAGTCCTACCCTGGTTTAACTTCCCAAAGTGCAACACCTCGCACTTATCTGAATTGAAAGCCTTTTGCCATTCCTTGACCCACCCATTAAAGATCCCCTTGTAATTTTTGATAAAAAAATTTTCACTGTCTGCAACACCACATATTTTAGTGTCATCTGCAAATTTACTAACCATGTCTTGTACATTCTTGTCCAAGTTGTTTACATAAATGATGAACAAAAATGGGCCCAGCACTGATCCCTGTGGCACATCACTAGCCATAGGCTTCCAGTCCAAAAAATAACCTTCTATCACCACTCTCTGCTTCTAAACATCAAGCCATTTAGCTGGCTCTCCCTGAATCCCATACAATCTAACCTTCCAGACTAATTTTCCATGCAGGACCTTGTCTATGGCCTTGCTAAATTCCAAAGTGCACCCTGCCCTCATCAATCCTCTTGGTTACTTCTTCAAAAAACTCTGACGGATTTGTGAGACATGATTTCTAATACACAAGGCCATGCTGACTATTCCTAATCTGTCCTTGTCTCTCTAAATGCCAGTATATCCTGTCCCTCAGAATCCCCTCCAGACCACTGATGTTAAGTTCACCAGCCTGTCGTTCCTTGGCTTATCTTTGCTGTCCTTTTAAAACATTAGCTACCCACCAGTCCTCCAGAACGTCACCTGTGGCTAAAGATGTTGGTAATATGTCTGCAAGGGTCTCCACAGTTTCTTCCCTATCTTCCCACAAGATCTGAGGATGCACTTGGTCAAGCCCTGGGGATTAATCCATCTTAATATGCTTTAAGGTCTTGAATACCAGTGTAGCAGTTAGCGTAACACTATTGCAGCACCACTAACCCAGGTTCAATTCCAGCCACTGTCTGTAAGGAGTTTTTAAGTTCTCCCGGAGTCCGCATGGGTTTCCTCCAGGTGCTCCGGTTTCCTCCCACATTCTAAAGACGTACAGGTTAGGAAGTTGTGGGCATGCTTTGTTGGCACTAGAAGTGTGGTGACACTTGTGGGCTGCCCCCAGAGCATACTATGCAAAAATGCATTTCACTGTGTGTTTGGATGTACATGTGACTAATAAAGATGTCTTGTCTTGTCTTGTCTTGTCTTGTCTTGTCTTGTCTTGTCTTATCTTGTCTTGTCTTGTCTTGTCTTGTCTTATCTTGTCTTATCGTATATGGTCCAAGACATTACAGCTCAGTTGCCTGAACTCTTTACCTTTTGTGATCTTCTCCGCAGTAAAAATATCATCCATCTCCTGTGGCTCCAAACATAGATGGCCCTGCTGATCTTTAAGGGGACCTGTTCTCTCTCTAGCTGCCTTTTAACTCTTAACACACATGTAGAAATTCTTGGAATTATCCTTAACCTTGCCTGCCAGATCCATCTCATGCCCTCCTGATTTCCCTCTTAATATGGAAATCATGTTGGGACGACAAGGGTGATGGTCAGGTCAAAAATTTTGAGTGATATTAAACAATTCAGGAATGACTGTTATCATGCTTTGTGTGCAGAAAGTGAATTTTCTGTTGTAGCATTATGCAACTGAATTTCTGCAATGTGCAATTGAATTTCTGGCAGCTGTATCCACACATGATTGCTGTTCAAAAAAGTCCACTGAAGTATGCATGTGGTGAGAGGGTTGAGGGATGAGAGGCAGATGAGGACAGGCTTGACCTTTCTTGGTATTTCCTCAGATAGTTGAATATCTAATAGCAATCGTACTAAAAATAGCTACCAGAGTACAATACTGAAGAATAATTATTCTACTCCACAGGAGATACAAATCCATTTAATGCAGAGATTTACCAGCATTAATCAACCTGAGATAAAAACAGAGAATTCTGGAAACACTCAGCATGTCAGGCAGCATCTGTGGAAAAAGAAAGTTAACATTTCAGGTCAAAAACCCTTTGTCACAATTTCCTTTGTAAGTGATCTCTCTGCCTGTGTGTGAGAAGGCCCTTCATGAAATATTTTAAAAAAACAATGGGTGTCCAAAAAAAGGACTTGTCTGAAGAGCATGTTTTACAAATGTTCCATTACAAGCTGCTCTGACAGATTGTAAATGGATCTTTGCAAATCTCAATATATTCCTTGCTCTAATTTAGATATTAAAATGTAAATCTGTTGAATTGCACCATGTCTCCTACCTAAAATTGGGGATGCAAGATGATATCTATGAAAATGAAGATGCCTTTGAATTGAATTTTAAATAATTACAGGAGCAGAAGAAAATTTGTCAAACATTGCAAAATATTATCTAAAATCAATAATATTTCTTGATTCTTTGTAATTTAGACTTTTCTAGTGGGGAAGTAGTAGTCTATCAATCTCTCCTACAGGGTAATATTATGTGGTCCTTCATCCACTTTTCAGAACTATATCATCATAATCCACAGAATGACCTTTATCTAAGTAACACATTTGGAGCTTTCACTTAATAGTTAACCTTTAGAATGATTATTGGTGCCAATCTCAGTGAAACATTTCTCTCTGAGTTCACATTGATTGTTCCACACAGCATGTCTTCCAGAGAGCTATAATTTTCCATCAGATTATTCAAAGAAAATGACTGCAAAATACAATAAATATAAAATGGATGGCTTTCTCCATGAACCATTAGGCTGACAGCCAAGGTTATTTCATATTTCTCACTGAGAAGTTTGATGTCACTGAGGAAGGTGGAAAAGTGTTCAACATCACCTGGCACATATTTACTCCTTTGAAGAGGGGGATGAAAATGAGTTTGTTCATCTGAAAGGAAAGGTGAGAAGGTTGGTCAAAACCTCAAGGTGGATAACTTAAATTTTACACTCAATGGAACTGGATGTGGAGCAGGAAATCTGAATATTCCTATTACAAGTCATGAGATTAAGTCCACTTTGGGCAATGTTGTCACCTAAGCACACATATTTGGGGGAGAAAGCCCTAATATAATAGAAAATGTAAATGGTATCCTATTTGCAGGCTGAGTCCCCACCCCTGTCATCAAACCCCTCCTCATCCTTGACCTAATTGACTTAAATTGCTGAGCACTTTCAGCCTTTTTATTCTTTATTCTTGCAGACTATCTTTCAACTTCCTTCTGGCTCCAAAGTTTATGACTATCAGATTTGAGTGCATTGTTTTATTTAGTTCAGCTATTGACTTTCCC
>JARFYF010000002.1:31721693-31736523 GCA_030265395.1 Rhina ancylostomus
AACACTGGCAGCAACTGGAAGGAATCTTGCTTCAGAGATCTGAAGAGGAATCCCAACACAAACTGGATCTTCAAAACATAATAGCGAACACAGGACTGCTCTAGAATAGACCACTCTAAGCAACTAGGAGCCAAAGTAAACCCAAAGGCAGACCAATACTCCAGCAGCTAATGCTGGAGAAACCCAGGTACTTATGCTGGGCCCCTAATGTGGCTCAGGTGTGTGTTGTTATGTAATCAGTCCAGCATGGAATCCATGTGCTGGACAACAAGACATTAAAGGGGCCAAATTGAGGGCCAGAACTCAGAACCATGACACAGTATCGAAAGAGTACCTGTCCTGCAGTGTTTGCAGGATATTCCGTGCTGACCACTGCCTGGTGGACTTGTGGTCAAAGGTGTTTTCTTGGAAGAACTCTTCCACAAAGGACAGGGAGTGTGGCAAGGTCCATCTGATTGGAATGTTGTGTGGTAACAGGACCAGACCAGGGACAGGTAGAGTCTCAGCATGTAGTGACACTTGGTGTCTATGTACTTTGGATCCACGCCCAGCCTGATGCAGCCACACATGAAGATGGTCATCAAGATGAGGGCCACACTGGGTACACTTTTGTCCCCATTCTCTGGGGATTTGTGCATATTGACCCATTGGACTCGTTCCATCTTGGACCCCCAGATGAACTGGAAAGTGGCTCAGATGATTACTGAGGCAGAGGAGTGGGGAACAGGCCACACCCGTATCAAGTACGGCAGCTGTGACAGCACATTGCTCCTGATGACCAAGTTCTTCCCAGTTATTGACAGAGAATGCCGTTACCACAAACTCAATTTTTGTTTAACCTTCCCAATCCACTCCAGCCAATTTTTGTTACGTGCCACAGCCTCTCCGAACCAGATCCCCAGCACCCTCAGGTAGTAAGAGCATAGCTTTGCTCTTACCACGGTTGACTCTGGCCCCCAATGCCAACTCAAACTCATCACAGATGCTGATCAATCCGTGAACTGACTGTGGGTCTGAGCAGAACACAGTGACACCATCCATGTACAGGGAGGTTTTGACCTGGGTGCCGCCACTTCCTGGGAATGTCACCCCTCTTATGCTCTCATCCTTCCTGATGGATTCAACAAAGGGTTCTTTGCAACATACAAACAGGACAGGGGAAAGTGGAAAAACCTCCCCAAAACTGATGGGAAAGCTATCTATTTCCCACTCATTGATTTGAACTGGTCTATGGATATCTATGTAGAGCAGTTGGATCCAATTTTTGATTCCCTCTCCAAAACCCATTTTGGAGAGTACATCCATCATGTACGTGTGTGATATCTTGTCAGAGGCCTTTTCTTGGTGTGCTGGCAGTGTAGTGAATAATTGTGAGCCATTCTTTTCACCACTGAGTCACTGAAGTCCTGGTCATTATGTGCTGAAACCTATGTTTTGGTCTCCTGTTCATTGAACAACAGCAGCAACATGAGAAGTGAGTACAATGTCACTGTTTGATCAAACATGCTCTAGCCACCATTAACTGGACCGTGTTCTACTCTCAGAGTTTGTAACCATTAGCACTTCTTGACTCAAAACTAATATGCATTTCTCTTGAAGGCATTTGGTTCAGATCATTTTAAGGTAATTTAACATGCAAGCACTCTTCTACCAGAAAGGCAAAGCCTCTGCAAAAATGTCATCATGTTTTACTTGCAATAATTACCCCCAAAACATTGCTATTAAATGCAACAAAACAGACTTCTGGGGGAACTCAGTTCATCAAGTTCTGGATGACCCCAATTTTATGGAGAATCTTCTTGATTTGACTGAGAGATAAGATCCATGTTTGAACCATTAGCGATTGTGTTTATGGAGGTCATGAAATTATTATGATAATACTTAGATTGAAACATACTTGAGCAAAGCTCTCGTTGCTCACCTTGTACTCCCATAGGGATTTTCCTGACATGTGACATCAACAAGCAGTAGTTTCATATTGAAAAGGTAAGGAGATCAGCCACCAATAGTGTTTCTCTGATATTACAGTGCCACAGCAAATCCAGTTTTTCAGTTTTGCCAATGCTACAGCCTAATTAAAATTGGAATGCCCCACAGGGTTTATTTCACATACATAATCTTAAAACAAATCCCAAAATGGATAACTAAGGTAAAGGTATACCAGTTCAGCTCAAATTTTTGAATTTTTAGTTCCCACTCAGGTGTAAAATGATGATGGCTAAAAAGATAGCTGGATCACATTCCTCATTTTCCCTGTGCAGCATTCTTGTGGAATCTTTTTTTGATTCATTCTTTTCTGCATTGAGTGAATCTTTGCAATGTGGTTTGTTATTTCCTGATTGTCTTACTTTTTTCTGTTCTTGATGGATAGATAAAGTTTGGAGTTATATAGAAAGACATCAAAAGACTACACAGGAAATGAGTTTGAACGTGTGGGTGATTCATTTTGAACCACTCTGTATTTTCCTCTTGTATTTTCATATGGCAACTTGGTGGAAACAAGTAGTTTCCTTGTCACACCTCACCAAATGTTTTCCTTTACTTAAGACCAGTACTTAAGTACGTGGATTTTTACGACATGCCAGTGGTTTTGTGATGACCATAACAGCTATTAGTTTTATTTTTAAACCTAGATTAGTTGACTATTGAATTGGCTCCAGCTACCATGCTCGGAGTTGAACTCAGATCTCCACGTCCTTGATTCTTGTCTCTGATTTATTCCTTTGGTTTTCCCTCCATCATAAGGTTAGAATGATTGTATAGTGTTCAGTTCCATTCAGAATTCTGCATTTAATAAAGCAGCCTATGCCCACATTCATTTTGACACAGATAATGTTTCAGCCAAACAAATGCCTCTCAATGACCATCTTCAAGATGAGAATCTGTCTCCACTTTATTTTCAGTGGTATCACCACCCAAACTTCAGACATTTAACAAGGCAGCTCATCACTTTTCCAAGGATAGTTAGAAATGGATAATAAATGCTGGAGCAGCTGTGATGACTACATCCCACGAATTATGTTTTTTTAAAGTAAATTTGGCAACCAACCTACTGTGTCCTACTTGTCATCGAATGGAAATGAGTTCAAATTTACTTTTCCACCTATTTCTTTATTAGGGTTGAAAAGCTTTAAGGAGTTCTTTGAATATCTTCATGGTCACATCAGTGGTGATAGATTACATGATGATCATTGTGATGCAGTCATGAGAAGATGGAATTAAGATTATCATATGTGGAATTCCAGGGAGATCAGAAGAATCAACCTTTACAGGAGTCCAGGAGCTTTTTGAAAATGAGATTATGATATTGAACTGAAAAATTTTGTACCCTCTTGATTCAATATGAATGATTCAAAATGCTGCTTTGTTGAGAAGAACAGTGACAACACTATCAAGGTGATGCACTGCTTTGGACATACTGACGACGTAAAAGGTGGAAGGTAAATGCAAGTTATATTTTTCTTTAATTTAGAAAGTATGGAAGCAAGCAGGAGAATGGGACAAGACTTCTGGGAGAAAAGCAGAAAATGTTGAAAATATTCAACAGGTCAGGCAGTGTCTACTGAGGGAGGAACAGTTAATATTTCAACTCGATAATCTTTTATCAGAACTTGATCACCACTTACTTGAGACCAGAAAACTTAGATAAACTGCAAAAATTGTAGATAGTGGAAATTTGAAATATATAAAAAAAATCAGCTTGGAAATTTCTCACTTTGAAAGAAAAATAAAATTAATGCTTCTTTCTCTCTCTCTATAGATACTGGCAGACCTGCTGAGTATTTCCAACATTTTATGCTTTCATTTCAATGTCTGAGCATTTACATTTTTGTAGATGTACTGTGTGGCTTCCTTTTACCAGGTGCAGCATTCTGACTGCAAAATTTATATGAACAGTTTGCAATTTTTTGATTGCCTACAGACAACCAAACCCTATTTGTGGACGTCATCTCCCCCTACTTATGTCTGCAGTCTAGTTTATAATTCAATACCACATGGATTTTTGAATCCATAAATCTAAGTTCTGAATACTTTGCTTGCTTTTATTTTGTTGACTCTTGAACCCTTCTGTTCCTTTCCTTTGAGTATTTTTTTGTTATTTGCATGTGAAAAGTGTAGAGAAGTTATCTACATAAAATAAGCAGGTTTCTGCCTCCATTAAGATCGGATCTTAAATAATCAATTAATTTTGGTGATAATATTTTTAGCCTACATATTTCCACATAGAAGATATTTTGAGATGTCACCCACAATATATTTGACAAATCACTGTCGGGTTATAGAAAAGCATGCTTTTAATAAATCTTTGAAGCATCTTTGTCCTTTTCCCTCAATTAGTTTCAGCTAATTAGGTCAATTGCAGTTTAATCCACAAGCTCCTGGACTGAGTTAAAATGTCCAGCTAGGTCAGAGGGGCTAAATCCAGTCAGAAAAGAAATGAACAATGCTGGCTGTGATGGAACAGAGAGAGGGCTTATGGCAGAATGGCTCTGACAAAGTGGTCCTTACAGAGTTCTGTCAGCTCATTAGAAATCCTGATAGTAGCCTCCAGGTAGGCAATGTTGTGTGCAAAAGAAAAGCTTTGTATTGGCCAGCATACTGATCATGTTATCTAATTGTAGTGAAGTTTCAATAACCGGAGCTGGTTTGATCATGGGAAATTCCAGTGGGTTCAGAGGACTGACAGTCTATTATGTACAAATGAATGTCCTGAAGTTAGCCAATACTGAATGTGAACATTGTACTGATAACTCATATATCATACAGCCAAAACACTGAAGTATTCTATCATATGTTATAACAGTAACATATGTCATCGAAGGAACAGGATTTAAATGTTTTCAGTAGTGCTATGTCTCACATAAATTACAATGGTATGTACAGTTAAACTAAAATTAAATGACTTATCCATCTGCTTGTATCCTTAGCATTTCTGCCTGAGGGTAAATTAAATCCTAGAAAAGAGCATGTGAAATAGAAGAGGTGGTTGTGCATTGGTAAGAGATGTGTTTATGCCCTCTGGTATTTTTTTCTTTGTTTCCTCTTCCCTCCAATAAATTTGATTTGTAAGCTGACGTGTAGGTTAGGGCAAGAAATGTAAGTTCTATGGATTCATCCAGGAGCTTTCTCAAATGCATGTTCTGTGCTAAGTGACTGGTGTGCATACAAACCAAAGTATAATCTCATTAATAGCAACACAAGCTATTAAGCCTAGGAACATCTCCACAGACTTCCCACTGAAGCAAGACCATTAAATTTGGGCCACCTTCCTCATCCTCCAAGGCAAGTTTTGGAATGTGCAATGTGAGTGGGGTGGGAGTGTTGAATCGAGCCATGGAAAATTGCTGATTGTACTGCAGCTCTTTCTACCACAACAGGGCAGAGATTTTTGTTGATGCTTACGTTAAATATTGCTGCTTAATAATCCCAGATATTTCCAGGACTTGGTCCTGGGGTATATTGGGCTGTGACAATAACTGTAATGTGGTTGGATTTATTGCCTTAAGGACTCTGTCATATGGTTGATGATTACAACATTGTTGCAACATACTGGCAGTTTCTGTTATGATCTGACTGCCACAATAAGTAGATGCTTCTCCATAGTACTGGTCTGAGTGAGTTATATGATGCCACAATGCAGCACCGGTGAAAATAATTCACTATCAGCCCTATTCATTGCAAATTTGTTAATGGAAACATATAACTGTCCTTGGCCCATGAATTTACTTACCTAAATGGCTAAGCACCTGGGACACCTGAACCAAGGGCTCCATGAATTCAGCACCTGCACAGATTACCCAAGAATTGTCCTATGGTTAAACTGATTTATTTTGTGACAATTTTAAAGGGTGTAAATAGTCCTAATGTTCAGTCTTGAAACAAAGATATAAAATATAATGCTTTTACAATAATTGCTGGACATATGCAGAGACTTAACTGATGTTGAATACTTTGTGAGCTTCACACGAGCATGGAATTTCATTGTACCTGGTATATGTGACAATAAACTAATCTGAATCTGAACCCATGTGGCACTGCTCCTGGTTTGGTCTGATCTCCCTTATCCTGTTCCCAAACTGAATTGGATCTATGGTGATAACTGTTGTGACTGACTAAGTTGAGCCACACAAAAGCTGTAACTGGGACATATAAAAGTTTTTATTCAATACAGCAGATCTTCTGGAGAGAACCTAAAAACCTCTCCTCACACAATGTTATATATTTTATAAACACAATAAAATTTATTGTTAAATGCAATAATAAATGATTAACTACAGTTTCATTGGCTATAATCACCAACTTTAACATTTTGAATATAGACAGATGACTTTGCAGAGTTACATATTTACAACTAGCAGAACTCCTTTAAATGTTCAATATTTGTAGTTGGTCCAAAAGCTTCTGAGCACAAACTCCAGACACTCAAAATATATCTCTTTCTTTACAGTGATGAGGGATGACTCCCTGAATATACAACCAGCCAGAATATTAAGTGAAAAAACAGACCTGTCCTGAGCTGTACATTAAATGGCAGGGATATGCCTTTTAATGTTGCGTTAATATAGGAGATGGCCACTTAATGCCTCCCTGATCTCATGAAGTTTTCAATGACCACCAATTAACATGAACATTCTTCTATTGTCTTCCCCTGCATAGTTTCAATGGTACAGAATCAGAATGTTCCACACCTGACAATTGATTTCAATAGCCTTAAAGTATCAATTGAAGTTAAATTGTGAACAGGTTTTATTTCTTGAAGACTGGCTCTCATTTTAATTAATCCATAATCATGCTATCCATAATTTCATAACTCAATAATCCCTAACAATAAACATAAGAACATAAAAGTTCATAAGAAATAGATGCAAGAGAAGGTACCTGGACTTTCCAGCCTGAAATGCTATTCAACAAAATCATGGCTGATCTTCCAACTCAATGGCATTTTATTAATGTTGTTTTCATATCTCTTAATGCTTAGAAATCTGGCAATCTCTATTTTAATACATCAATCTCTGCTTGTAAAAGTTAGTTACTGAAGAGCATGGCAACGTAGGGAATTAAGTAACCCATAACCGGAATTTCTGGGGAAACAGTTAGGTGGATTGTGACTTAGGCTGAGAATGTAGCCCCAGCATTGCTCTATGAATACTGAACTTACCTATAAAGTAATAGAGTCATACAGGATGGAATCACCCCCTCAGCCCAACTGGCCTATGCTGACCAAGATTCTCATCTAAACTAGTCCCATTTGCCTGCATTTGGCCCATATCCTTCTAAACCTTTCCAATCCACGACCTGTCCAAGTGCCTTTTAAAAGTTTTTAATGTACCTGCCTCAGCCACTTCCTCTGGCAGCTCATTCTATATACAGACCACCCTCTGGTGAAAAAGTTGCCCCTCACATTCCTATTAAATCTCTCCACTCTCATCTTAAATCTATGCCCTCTAGTTCTTGATTCCCCAACCCTGGGAAAAAGACTGTGTGCAGTCACCCTATCTATACCCTCATGATTTTGTACACCTCTATAAGATCATCCCTCATTCTCCTACACTCCAATGAATAAAGTCCTAGACTGCTCAACTTCTCTCTGTAACTCAGTCCCTCAAGTCCTGGCAACATCCTAGTAAATCTTTTCTGCACTTTTTCCAGCTTAGTGGCATCTTTCCTATTGCAGGGTGACCAAAACTGAACACAATACATCAAGAGTTACCTTACCAACATCTTGACAAACTGCAACATGACATCCCAACTTTTGTATTCAGTGCCCTAACTGATGAAGGACAACATGTCAAAAACCTTCTTCACCACCCTGTCTACTTGTAGTGCCACTTTCAGGGAATCATTATACTTGCACTCCTTGGTCCCACTGTTCTATAACACTCTCCAAGGCCCTACTGTTCACTGTGATATAGTTCAATGGTCAATAGCTCAATGCTGAATAGCCAAATTCTCCATTACACAGTATATGGAATAAAGGAGTGCATTTTTTTTTAAGTACTTCCTAAAGGTCAGTTGACTGCCTTAAAACTGTAATGCCACAGAGAAAACAATAACTGCAGGAAGACCAGTTTAGTAAATGATATTATTCTCATGTGTACCAATCTTTGTTTTAAAAAATGATAATATGATGTGAGATTAAAAATTGCTCAGTTAATTGCCCTGATACATTTGTAAAGATGGTGCTGGAGTGACTAATTGGTTAATGAGTCCATACACAATATGTAATTGGAGCTACATGCAGGTCAATGTAGTTAAAGATGGGAGACTTCTTCTTGTCTTCTTTTTGACATTAGAATAGATTTCATGCTCATTTTTTCTGTTTTAGTCCATAATTAACTATATTTATTGAATTCACTTTCATGAATTCAGTTCCTTGGCTTATAACATTAGCAATACTAATCCCAGATCAAGACCATTGTGTTCAACTAAGTGAAAATTATTTCTGAAGCTGTTGCAATATCACTGTGAGCTGATGCCACCCAATTCTTCTTTGGATAAAGCCCAGTTTTTATTTATTCATTCGAGAGACACGGACATTACTAACATTGTTGATATTAATTGTCCACTCCTAATTGTATAGTGGTTAGCGTGACACTATTACAGCACCAGCAATCGAGTTTCAATTCCTGTTGCTGTCTGTGAAGAGTTTGTACATTCTCCCTGCGTGGGTTTCCTCCAGGTGCTCCAGTTTCCTCCCACATTCCAAAGACATATGGATAGGTTAACCTGGGACTAAAAGGGTAGCGTGGACTCATTGGGCGGGAAGGGCCTGTTACCATGCTGTAAATAAAGTTTAATGTTGAAAAAAAGTTTGAAGTAAGGAGGAAGTTAAATATTCAAAATCATCTTGATGATAGAAGGCTGAGGGTGATGGTTGAGGGTTACTTCTACAATTGGAAGACTATTACCAGTGGTGTACTTGATGTTGACCCATACTGTTTGTTATATGCATTAACAATCTGGTTGTGAATGCAGGAGGTACGATTAGTAAATTCACAAATAACATGAAAATTTGTGGTGTTGATAACAAGGAGGGTAGTTTCCAGCTACAGAAGAATATTAGTGGGCAGATAAGATAGCAGAGAAAAGCAGATGGAATTTAATCCTGAAAACTGTGAGGTAAGGAGGGCCAATGAGGCCTGCAATACACAACGAATGGTAGGGCCCCAGGCAGTATTGAGAAACAGAAGGACCTTGGTCTACAATGACAAAAGATCCCTGAAAGCAACAGCACGGGTAGATCACATGGGATACTTGCCTCCATTAGTTAGGGAAAAGAAGAGCAGTGAGGTTATGGTACACCTTTATAAAGTTTGATCACAGCTGGAGCATTGTGCGCAGTTCTGATCTCCACTCTACAGGAAGGATGTGAGTGCAGTGAAGGGGGTGCAGAAAAGAATCACCAGGATGTTGCCTGGGATTGAGCATTTCTGTTATAAGGAGAGGCTGGATAAATTGGGTTTATTTGCCTTGGAGTAGGGGAAACTATGGGGGACCTGATTGAGGTACATAAAATTATGAGAGGCATAGAAAGGGTGGATAGTGAGCATTTCCACTGTTTTGCTGTAAGAAAGACAATTGTCAACTTAAGTGGGATTTGTTTGGTGTTAGTTACAATGAAGCTTTAATAATACTTCACTGTAAGCCAGGCCTGACTCTTACTTAGACAGAATGGAGAACCTCTTGACAAATGCTTACCATCTTTCCAAATGGACAAGTTTGCCCAGGCATTCTGCCTTTTTTTAATCGCTGTCAACAAATAAACGCCAAGGAAAATCTTTCACAAGCAGCAGAGGCTGAAAACTAGTGATTACAGAATGATCACCTGCAAAACATCAAACCTGATATCCCTGCTCCTTGTTATCTCTTTTAAAAATGTGATTATTTCTTGTTGTGGTTCCTCTTTTGTTTTGCCTTCAGTTGTAGGGTAGCTCTTCAATCTATCTCGCTCAGGTCACTGCAAGAGTATTGCATTCAGATTCCAATGGTGACACTGGAGTCTGATTTACATAGGTAAAGAAAAATCTCGCAATGATTAGCTTTATTAAATATGCCCTTTCCAATGCACAGAGGCAGTTTATAGTACAGAACAGTATGTTCTTAGACACCTGATCTTTTCTTTCTTTAATTATAACATTTCACTTCAATAAATGAATCCCTAGTTCAATTTCCTTAAAAACTTGATGGAATCAAAGAATGAGGTTAATGATTGACACCATTTTACTGAATGACAACAGCAGCCATAAAAGAAAAACTGGTTGTTAAAAGCTTGGGCAAAATGAGGATGTTAAAGACAGTTCAGTAATGTAAGTCTTTTCTATTCATTAGTTTTTATCACTAGCAAGCGGCAGAACAACAGAGTTGCTGAAAGCAACTGCAAAACAAAATATTCTTTTGCTTAGTTGCCATTGTCTCACCGAAGTTAGGGAAGCAGTAGAAATTCATTGTTGGTGACCAAACACTGAACAGGCCCTGTGTATTAGCCTTTGACTTTAATGGAATTAAATACTAGGAGGAAAGAACTACAGGCAACTCATGGGAAGCTGATGAAAGTTGTTTGGTGTTCTACTTGTCCATCATCATTTACAACTATGCAGAGCAAAGAGGCATTGTCAGGATGGGCAGAAAGGGATTTTCTAATGTAGAAGCACTTCTTCTTAGTGGCTTGTAAAATAATGGTCCTCGATGCAAACCAAGAGATCACTAATCAGCTCAGATAATGGATAACATCCCATTTGCAGGTCCTCCTACGTTGATTATAACACATGATTGAATGTTCTCCTGATCCAATTATTTAAATAGTTTGCTACAACGTCTCTACACTTCTTGATGAACGGCAACTCAATTGTAGATCTCCAAGCTCCTCACAAAATAGACTTTCCTCAGAGGATCTTCTCTCTTCTGGTACAAAATGTGATGAAGTGGTGAGCACTTTGGATTGCTGTTCAATATCAATGGTAGCTTTTCAACAATGCAATCAATTCAGCTGAGAATAATGCACATCATCATGTTTTGTCAGATGGCCATGTGATGGGTAGAGAGAACCATTAGGGGCCTAACACTTCGAATCAATGAAGTCCCTACTTATTATGGGATGAGAATTGCCCCAAGAATGTCAGGTTCATTTTCTTACAGAGCTAATTAATCATTTCAAGGTTCACAATAGGAAAGATCTGATGAAGTCTCAGTGATAGAAACATTATGTTTCTTTCAGCTCCCAGCAACTGATAAGATCACTAGTGTTCCCACTTTCCTGCACACCCAATCACTTTCAACTAATTGTCTCTGCCCATTCCTGTTGCTTCTACTCCTGTGCATAATGGATGCTCCTAGAAAACAGGCAATCTGGAGCAGGTCTTTCACTTCACCAGTGACCTTGCTCATTTTCCTCAGCCTCCCATAGGAGCTCCTCCTTCTGAGGTGGCCATAATAAGCATTGCAAATAAGGGGTAAGGATCCCATGAAGGGTAACAACTTCAAATTGGAGGTGACATCCAATTCATGCCAGAGTAACAATGCAGCTATTGCAGTCATTCAATTATTTCACAATCATGTGCTCTACTGCAATAAGACGATCATTTTTACTGGAAAGTAACTGTCTGTGTGCAGCAGCAATCAATGTTTTGCCCAAAGAAATTGAGCTGAAATGTATAACCTTAGCAACCATTTAAGGAGCCATTACAACACGTGCAGCAACACCAGCAGCTGCCCCACCATTGTGACTTATCTTTGCCCACTGAAGGATATTATAGAGGTTAAATGAGAACACATTTAAGCATTGAGAGTCTTTTGAGAATTATTTATAACAAAGAAAAATAAACTAACATTTGTTGCTTAAGTTAAACAACCTGGCGGCCATCTCATTTGAAAATCCTGCAGATGGACTTTGATGTCCTAGTGCTCCACTTCAGTTTGTCCTTTGTGGGTGCAGGAAGTCTGCACCCTTTCTCTTTGCATCCTCATTAATAGCTTTCAAGAAGCTCTTGCCCAAGACGGGCCTGGTTAAGGCTGCTGATCCTGACCAATTGAAGGAACAGTCGGGAATACCTGGGTGTGGGGGACAGGTACGCATGCAGCATGACAAGCACTAGTAAAAGAGAAATTGGTAACTTTATGAAGGGGATATCACTGTCTTAAGCATGCACACCAGGTAAATTTTTAGGGATGATTGGGCAGACTGTGACGCAACAGCTTGGACTTTAAAACACTGTTTCAATATCCAGAACCAGAGCTGAGCTGGCTGTCAAATCCCAGAACACAAATATATGTTTCCTCATCAGAGCCAACTCTCTGAACTACCAGAGGACTCTGCTCTTGGTGCAGAGCTGTCTGAGTTGGAGGTGAGGGGAGAGTCTACTGCTCCTGCAAGAGAGAGATGAATTCCCACATGCCATTTCTAAGCTCCTGTAAGACAAAGGTTTGCTCAGATATGGCATCTCTCTGCTTGTGCAGAAGAGCAACATTCAGGGTGACAACACCTCGCTGCCCAGACAAAACAGGCAGCTGCTCACATGTTGCGTCCCTTCTGGAGAACTACAAGCTGTTCAGGGGAAGCAACCTGACGCACATCAAAAGCAGCAAGTTGCTCACGAATGGCATCACACTACTCAATAAGGACATCATGTCCCACTCTGGTGGCAGAGAGTGGATCGGGATCAGACTATAATGCAGCAAGATTTCATGTGTGCCTCAATGGTAGTTGTTACTTGAACCAGAAGGCTAAGTGTGACAAGAGATTTTGCAGATGCTGGAATCTGGAACAATGTACACAAAATACTGGACAAACTCAGCAGGCCTGGCAGCAGCTATGGAGGGAAATAAACAGGTTGAGGGTTGGGACCTTTCCTCAGGACTTGTTGAACCTCCCTCAGTCCCAATGAAGGGTCTCAACCCAAAATATTAACCATTTATTTCTTTCCATTGAGCTGAGTTCCTCCAGCATTTTGTGTGTGTTGCTCCAGAAAGCTAAGTGAGGCAGGATTGTTACTGATCCCCAGGAACAGTTTGTTTATCACTTCCAGTGTGGAGAACGTAGTTCCCTGGCTCCATGCAACCTTTTGCAAGAGGTTGGAACTCCTCTATGCTCCTTGTCAATTCCGCATTCACCCAGAGAATGCTGACAGCTCGCTAATCATTTCATTGTGCATCCACATCTGCTTTACCGTGAAAGCATGGTCCTTGCCTGAGCCCTTGGGGACAATACACATCTACGCTTCCTCCGCACCCCCACCAACCTCGGCAAGACTCAGCACCAGATGTGCTACAATATATGATAATCAAAAACTGTATATGCTGCAAATCAAAAATAAAAACAAAAATTACTGGAAACCCTATGCCACCGGCCCATCAGCAGAGGCACTAGAGCGGTTGATTCAGAGCTTCAGTGAACTGGGTTCAATCCTGACCTTGGGTGCTGCCTGTGTGGTGCTTGCATAATCTCCCTGTGACCACATGGGTTTCCTTCAGCTGCACGTTTCCTGCCACATTCCAAAATTGGTAAGTTAACTGGCCATTGTAAATTGCCCTTAGTGTGTAGATGAGTGGTAGAATATGGAGGGAGTTGATGGGAATGTGGGGAAAATACAATGGGATCGTGTAGGATTAGTGTAAAATGGTGATTGACAGTGGGCGTGGGGTCAAAGGCCCTGTTACCATGCTGTATCTCTCCAGGACTCTATGATATTCAGCAGGCCATGCAGCATCTGTGGCAAGACAAACAGCATTAATATTTCAGCTTGAAGACCTTTTGTCAGAAACAGGAAGGAGAGAAAACTAGTTAGTGTCAAGCTGCAGGGAAGGTGGGAAAGGGATGAATGGAACAAAGCACATATCTCCAATAGGGTGAGGCCAGGGTTGCCCTGAAGATAAGCTATAAATGAATTCATCTGTTCAATGGTTTCAGGGGCATCTAGGGAGGGAGAACATTGTCCTTTATTTATAATAGCTATGAACTGAAGGCAGTTAGAGTCTGAGAACATAGATAAAGGAAGGTAGGTCAGGCATCATCTGTGGAAAGAGAAACAGAGTTAACATTTCAGGTCAAAGATGTTTCATAAAAACTCCACCCAACAATTCTCTGATGTAAATCCACACAAGGTAATGAAGGTGTCTACTGCAGATCATTTCAAAGGGGACATAAAATGAACCATTATAAGGGAGTGTATTGTCTGTCAACTCTTCCAAAGCTAAGCAATGAAGGTTCGAGCTATCAGCTGAACATCATTAATTGAAGGCAGTAAATTCTCAACTAATGGTGACATTTTGGGTATAGCAAAAGCAATACCACATGGTACACAGTCCTGGAAGTTATGGTTACACATATATGTTATGTTGCTTCCCCTTTAAAAATCCATAATAACCATCAAATATTCACATTTATAAATTACATGGTTAACTATATATCAATCCTTACATTTGTAAATTCAACCAACCATAAAGCCACGATCACTTGGTTTCTTAGTCTCCTGTATTCCTTTCCACAAGCTGCACTTGCTGTCTTTGAAATATTTGCTCCAGGGGATGATAGATCCAGTCTAGAAGCCTTCTCTGGATAGGCTTCTTGCACATCTGGTTTCACAATCTGTTCTGCACTTGTTGCTTCAACATAATTGTCTTCATAACTGTGTTTATAATTGTATTATACAATTTCGACCAATATTTTATTGATGTCCCCTCCAAGCACCAAACTGTTTAGATAAAACTTAACCCAGAGCCAACAAATATTATCAATAACCACAGAGATAAGAATTTTATATTGTTACGGACTAGGACTATTAGTGAGTGTCCCTTTTAGATTGTGTGTGTGTGTGTGTGTGTGTGTGTGTGTGTG
>JARFYF010000002.1:31808364-31821543 GCA_030265395.1 Rhina ancylostomus
AACAAAGGAAAGTCCTTGGTGACCTTAAAACTAGGTGGGTGAAGCTAATAGCTACTTTTCAGGTCTGCCCCACTGCCACAGAGTCAGGCCTGAGATGCTTTGATAAATTTAGTTGTGTCTGAATTCCTCTCATTAATCTACAGGAAATTAAGGACTTTAAGAATCAGTTTATATTGTTGATTTTCAAACTGTTTTTAAGCTTTTATCTTCATCATCAGAACAGACAAAAATCAGCAGAGACTAGTTAGAGTTCAAAATCTACATTAAAACAAAAGGAAGTCAATAAAAGTGTATTTCTGATTTGAATAAAGCAACAGAAGATCAAGTGAGACTTGCTCTACATCTGGCACTAGTCTTGTGATCCTGTGCAGTATCCTCCGTACAGCCCTTGATGACTCTGCATGCATGGAAATCTGCACGAGTAACTGCAATACGTCTAAGTTCCAATGCAATAGACCAGCAAGCTCAAAATTTGCTTGTAGCTCTTACAATTCCAATTGTAGCTCTTACAATTCCATGTAAATTTCTTCAAAGAAGCCACTGAGAAAATGATTGCGCAAATTGATGCTCCATGCAATTAAGTTGTGTTGCATTTTTGAATCTTTTCAACGGAGATGCCATGATATCAATAATAGACTCTTCAGTAATGATGTAATATGGTGCACTGCTCAGCACTGTTCCATGGAATTTTTTTATGTTGCTAAATAATTATTTTATCTCCATTGAAAGCAAGGATAGAAAGTTTCCAGCTGCTTAAAATATATACCTTTTGGAAAAGTAGAATTCAAAGAAAGATTTTAGTAATGCTTTTTAAAAACAGTAAAACTGAAGACAGACCAACTCCGATAAAATAGAGGGGGAAAAGGGTAATTTTTTGCAAGTAATTGAAAAGTTTTGCTAATTTAATACTTTAATAAGAAGAAGCTTGTTCTAATTAATGCCTTACTGAGCAAGTCTTATCCAAATGTTGATCATGGCAAGCTTAACTATACTGAAAAGCAATTATAAAATATTGATTGTAAACAGGTTCTTAGAATGATAACAATCTCAGCTTATTTGCAACAGTTTTTTTTTCAGAATTTATCAGTTTTTCAAGCTAGCCAGATTTCAGTTGCATTGTGTCATGTCAAAGACTTGTTTCTTCAGTAGCTTTGCTGCTCCGGAACTGCTACATTTTTTCTCAGCAAATGATTTTGCCAGAACCGTCTATTGATTTCCTGGGAAGGTATGCTGGAGTCTGGGTGTACAGAATATCTCCACCCTTGTATTTAAAATGATTCAACACATCACAAATCTCTGCCTGTGGTCATATGTGAAGATCAGACAAGCGCCTCATGAAACTGATGCCTTTTAAGCAAGAGGCAGTTCCAGCTGCCAGGGTGATGTATAGATGTGGCAGTGGGAAGATGAGCGATTAATTATGTCTGTCTAAAACCACTGCCACGGGAACAGTTCTGTAAGCGGTGATGGAAAGCAAGAATGGAGCACATTATTCTTTCATTGTTGTCAGGTCAAATGCAACAGTGTAAAAGAAAAGATGCAAACTAGGGCTTCAAGGCATGACAATGAGTAAGTTTAAAGCGCTTGGAGTCTTAAAATTCATAATCAATTAGTCTCTCTTGTAATTCTTAGTAACAGATCCCCACATTGGCTTGACAGGAAGAGCAATAAGTTTTCTTTATTTTATAATTATGCAGCTACTGAGAATGATATATCATGAGCTGCCTTGTTTTAAAGGGGAATGTTCCTGTACTGAGAATCTCACATAGAAAGGGCAACATCTAAATATTTGGATTCATTTTATAAATATTTGCTATTATTATTAAGGGTAAATACCAAGGCTAAACTCACACATTTGTAATCTTTCACAAAATCATATTTAAGGAACAAATAAACATTTGGCCCGATTTGCACCATATATTTTTGCCCTGACAGAATTCTTTGAGTCAGGAAACTAGGCTGAATATTGCATCTTTTTTTTTTGGCCTGTCTTTTTCTTTAGACTCAATGGACCCAGTCTGAGTACACATGATCAGTCTGTAGCCCCTTAGTTCTTTAGTTTTAGTAATGTAGAGCTTTGCTCTTGCTCTGGTATCTATGGACTCAGCCCCACAGACTATGCTACAGGGTTGAACCAAGTAGGTAGTTGGTTCTATCCTTAGTGATCTACCACAGATTAATGTCAATGATTTATTCTCAGTTGCCTGAAGGTCTGATATTGGAATATACAGTATCTCTGGTTTCTCACTTCATCCTATTTTAATGTGGAACTTGAATGCTGAATCTTTGAATTTCAGTTTCTAAATATTTATTGAAAGTCCAAAATATACTTCAGTCTTGGATGCCAATAAGTTTTTGAATATTTATTAGGTACAATAAACCAGGCGACTATCAATAATTGGGGAATTATACATGGCATTTTGCACCGGCCCTGCAACAATTACTTTCATTTTCTCAAGAAAAATAGCCAAGCTAGCATCTACTGTCGATGGCAAAGTGCAACAGGGCTTTGCTTCTTAAAAACAGTTTGCAATTCTCAGTGATGAGAAGGAATATTTCAGTGGTGGTGCTCTGATGTAGGATTCCTGACAAGCATGCAGAGACATAAGGCAGAGCATAATGATTTTTAGATTGTGCCATGGGTCATCAAAGTGGACCAAGTAAGCCTAAGTCATAATGCTGCAGTGATGCCCATGTCTTTAGTCAGATTAGTAACTTCTCAGGCGACAGAAGAAACAGTAACCTACAAGCAGACTGGATAATTGGGGCAAACACAAATTTTAATTATATTCTGAAGATCTTTTAGAAATTCAAAAGCTGCACAGATCAAATTGATCAACAAAGTGTAAAGACTTCCAAACAATGTTCAATACAACTACAATTCCATGTTTAGCACATCCTGCACCTTTACATAACTTCTCCCAATCCTTTCTGGTTTTCTTTCTTCTCTATTTGTGGCTAGAAACTATTTACAGATGTCTGTCACACATTCATCCTCAACATCCTGATACATGTGTCTTCTGAAACAAATCCTTTTTGCCAATTTCTCCATCTCACCTCCTCTGTTGATTCTTCACTTAGAGTATGTGAAAAGCATTTTTCCCTTGGTTCAATTTCCCCTCTAGTGTATTCAATAGTGCCCTTGACTTGACCTGTTTTTTTTTAACCCCTGCTTTAATCTTGACTGTTGCAGCTGCATCTGACTTCCATTGGTCATTACCCAAACCAACAATTTCCATATTTTTCTCTCTCTCTGTAGCTATACCTTTCTGTTTCTATTTGTTTCTTTGTTTTTCTGGCTCTTACTGCAGGTTCTTAAAGTAATTGTTAACCTGACATCTTTGGTCTGCACACTATCCCAGACATTCTCTCTCTTCTTTCCATCTCTGCTCCTCTCTGCAGCCTAATGCTGTCTCACTTTTCCAGTTCTGATGAAGGGTCCTCGACCTTAAAGGTTGACTCGGTTTCTCTCCCTACCAATACTGCTTTACCTGTTGAGTGTTTATGGGATTTAATGTTTTTTTTTGTTTCAAGGTTTCAAAACTGCTTTATTATTCTCTGGCATTTTCATTATCTCCAACAATCCCACCACCAAATCCATCTCCTTCCCTCTTGTTCAATAAAGCAAGAGGAAATGAGAAAGCAGTGGCACAGGACAGTGAGGGAGAAATTTACAAACGAAGTGCCACAGCCTAGAGTGGAAAATGTAAAAAGTATGCAGTACAGAGCAAATCCAGAGTTAGTTTAAAAACTGTAAAAAACAAAGATGAATGGTCTTTATTTGAATGCATAAAACATTAGCAATAACATAGATGAATTGATAGCACATACAGCAACATACAAATATGATCTTATAGCTATTATATAGACAAGGGTTGCAGGGTGACCAGGACTGCATGTTCAATATTCCAAATTATACAAAGTTCCAAAAGAACAAGCAAGAAGGAAAATAGGCAGGGTAGCATTGCTAATCAATGAAGGTATCAGGGCAATGTTGAGTTGTAACATAGAGGCAGTGGATGGCAATGTAGAATCAGTTTGGATTAAAATCATGAAAATCAGGAGAGTAGTTTGTAGACCCCAAAATTGTAACCTCTTAATAGGTCAGAGAATGAACAGGGATGTGTCAATGGCTTGTTTGAAGGGAATTCCAATTATCATGGGAGATTTTAATTTGGCTGTCAATTGGATGAAGTGCATCAGGGGTTGCTTCTCAGAGCACATTACAGAACTACTCAAGAACAGGCTATTTTAGATTTGGTCATATGTACAAGGAAGGATAAATAAGAAATCTTGTGATTAAAGGTCCCTGAGGAGGTAGTGACCGCAATACAATTGAATTCTTGGTGCAGTTTGAGGGTGAACAGCACAAGACCAGAACACTGTCTTCAACTTAGATAAGGGCATTATAATGGTTGAAGGTGGTGTTGTCTAAGGTGGACTGAGAAAGTAAGATAAGAGACAGGTCAGTAGATGAACAGTGGCATGTATTCAAATAGCAGCTGCATAACTCTCAGCAGGAATTTATCCCAGTTAGAAACAGGGTTTCCATAGAAGGAGGTTCAATCCAAGGTTAACAATGGAGGTAAAGGATAATGCAAAATTGAAAAGTAGGGCACACAAACTGGCAAGGGCTGGTGGCAGGCAGTGGACTCAGAAGTTTTTAGGATCCAGCAGCAAGAGACTAAAAAACTCATAAGAAGGATGATTTCAAGAGAAAACCTGTGTGTGATTTCGAAATAAATGGTAAGAGTTGCTATGGGTATTTAAATAAAAAGAAGTTAGCTAAGTGTGGGGCCTCTAGAGAACAAGGCTGATGAATTAATAATAGGAAACTGTATAGTTTCCTCTTACATTTGACCTCCCAAAGAGGAACACCTCATACGTGTCTGGATTAAACGCTATCTGACATTTCTTCACCCATATTTCCAACTGATCTATATTCCCCTGCATTCTTTGACAACCTTCCTCACTATGCACAACTCCGCCACTTTTTCTCTGTCATCTGCAAACGTCCCCTTTTATACAGAAAGTGACAGGTGCCTGGAACATGCTGTTAGGTGAATTGGTGAAAGCAGATTTGGTGGCAACATTTAAGAAGCATTTAGACAGGCACGTGAACAGGCCAGGAATGGAGGGATATAGACCACGTGCAGGCAGATGGGATTAGTTTAAATTGGCTTCATGGTCAGTACAGACATCATGGGCTGAAGGGCCTGTTCCTGTGCTGTACTGTTCTGTGTTCATTCTATCAGTACTTCATTGTGTTTGCCTGCTTTTAATGTTCTGCTCTTACTTTACAGACTTGAGATTGACTGTTTTCCATCGATGCTGACCAGCAGGTAGTTTGGTTCCACAATATTCACCACACTACAGCATTTTGTTTTTCACTAAGGATCCGTACCTCTTTGTTGCTAAGCTTGCTCTTTTGAACAGTGAATTGAGACAGATTATCTCATATAGGTTTAATATCAGTTTACTGGTTGACCTTTTATTCAGGTAACTCCCTTAATTTCCCAGCTATCTACAAAACTGAGAAACTCAAAGTAGATAACTCCATGAATTAGATTCCTTTGCTTTCTTTTCCCCCTCTAATCCCATTGCTTTCCTGTTCAACGAGAAGTTGGTGAGGATGCATTTGGAATATTGTGTTCAGTTTTGGTCACCCTGTTATAGGAAAGATGCCTTTAAGCTGCAGAGGAGATTTATGACGATGTTGCCAGAACTCAAGAGACTGAGTTATGAAAAGCAGTTGAGCAGGTTGGGACTTCATTCACTGGAGCGTAGCAAAATGGGAGGTGTATAAAATCACAAGTGGCATAGATAGGGTGAATGCACACATTTTTTCCCCAGAGTTGGGGAATCAAGAACTAGAGACCATAGGTTGAGGGTGTAATTTAATAGGAACCCGAAGGGTTGCTTTTTCACCCAGAGGGTGGTGCTTATATAGAATGAGCTGTCAGAGGAAGTGATTGAGGCAGGTACATTAACAACATTTAAAAGGTACTTGGATAGGTACACGGGTAGGGAAAAGTTTAGAGGGATATGGGCCAAAGGCAGGAATTAGCACAGTTGGGCAACTTGGTCCACACGGAGGAGTTGGGTTGAAGGCTCTGTTTCTTTGCTGCATGACTGTATGACAGTACAGATACTTTCAACAAGCTTCTTTATTTTTTGGTACACATGACGACATTTCAATTTCCCAAAATCAAATCCATTCCTGAAGTCACAGAGAAATCTCACAGACCTAGATACTACAAAAACCATTAGTGACTCGTACAAAATGGCTCATTACTTTCACACATCCAGCACTTCTACTACATGTTGTATATGTTTCCCCATGCATATATTTCAATAACTACACAAAGTTCACTTTCTTATTTTAATTCTCATGTTTACTTGCCAGGCAATTTTATATCCTGATTTTAAACTTTCTAAATATAACATTATAAAGCTATCTGAATTACGTTGAGCTATCTCAACGTTTTCAGATTATGCCCCGTTATAGCATCATCCTGTTACACTAAATGCATACCTCCTGAAACTGAACAAGTGATTACAAAATTAAACAAATGCAGTTGATTTAGTTGATGGTTAGAATGCAATATTGGTGTCAGTTTTGGAACAGGATATCAAATTATAATATTGAATATTTCTTAAAACAACATAAAACTTAAGTATAAAATGTGGATATAAGTAGCGTTCAGTTCATACTGGACTGGAGCCGCAGTCCTGTTTTGCAGCTCACTGCCTCATTAGCCTGGGCGACCGAAGTTGATGCTCGCTACACCCCGAGTCCAGCGGTGGTTGGGCTGTGGACACGTAGTTGGGGGAGAACCAGCCTCCCGAACGTCCGAGAGCTGTCAGCGATTGCAATTTTAAAAAAGAAAAGCACCGACTTTTACTATTAAAACGAATAATTAAGAAAATTAAATATCATTAGTTTTGCAAGTAAAGTTGCTAAAATCATAAAAAAAGACAACATTATTTGGAAAGTATAAAGTAAAAGAACTAAACATAAACTGGCTCTCTCTTTAGCCCCCTTATCGGTATGCTTGCTCCGTTCCCGTGCCGGGTCTGACCCAAGTTATTCCCCAGTGTAATGCTGGCCCATCCCGGAGAAACTAGGTTCGACTGCGGATTCCAGCAGGCTGGATTGCAGTGACAGATACGGATTCCCAAATGTGCCCGCAAGTCCTGAACTCACCGCAAGTATACAAAATCTGGGATTTGACTGAGTCTGCACCACTGATAGCTGGTGGTTCCGTTTGGAACCGCTGGCCACAGCACAATTTGGGCCAATAGTTGCGAAAAGATTAAACGGGGAAAGTTTTGAATTGTACTCGGTCTTTGTTTCACAATAAATTTAGCAGGTTTCAGGTTTAACATCAATATTAAGTTAAGTTTCACCAACACACAATTTAAAACCTGGTTAATTAAATACATATCGAGGCCACGGATGTTGGAATCTGAAGCAAAACCAAATTCCTCCAGCAGCAACTCTCTTTTTTTGCATGGTGAATCAAAAATTCTGCGCACTCATCTCAGATTGCTGGCCCGCCAGAGTTCTTTCCCACTTTGGTAGGTCTTAAAATGTATTTATTGAAACGAAAAACGAAAAAAAAATGTATTGGGTGCATTATATGCAACCAAGAATTCTTACCTCTACAACTCCTTCCTCACCACCATCCAGGTGAGGCAGCCATTCCCATGCACTTTCTTCAAATTTGTTTATTGCATTCGTTGCTCCCACTGGCATCCTCTACACCCAGGAGACCAAGCCAGACGAGGCGACCTTTTGCTGAGCACCTGTGCTCTGTTTATCATGAGTATCTGCAGCTCCTAGTTGCTTGCCATTTTAAGTCCCTTCCCAATTCCAACAGTGACATGTGTATCCTCCGCCTCCTCCACTACCAGGATGAGGCTAAACGCAAACAAGAGGAACAGCGCCTCATATTATGCCTGAGGAGTCTACAACCTGGTGGTATGAATATTTCAGGTAACCTGCTCCCCCTCTATCTGTACTCCTGGTCCACCCATTTCCTCCAACTCCCCCAGCCCTCCACCACCCTATTATTTTCCCCTCCACCACCTACTCCATCTGCCCATCAACCTCACCCTCCTCCCACTGAGAACCCTCCCTCCACTGTTCCCATCTGCTAACCCCACCTCCCTTAATTGGTTCCATGCTCCTCCTTCATTTCCTATCAGATTCCATTATCTGCAGCCCTTTGCTGCCTCCCCCTAGCGCCTCCCAGCCTTTGTTGTTATTTCCACTCCCCTCCTCCAACTGCCAATCATCCCTCTCCGGGATCCTCCTATCAAATGCCAGCTCTTGCTCCGCCCCTTGAATAGTAGCATAGCGGTTAGTGTAACGCTATTACAGCGGCCACTGTCTGTAAGGAGTTTGTACGTTCTCCCCACGTCTGTGTGGGTTTCCTCTGGGTGCTCCGGTTTTCTCCCACATTCCAAAGACGTGTGGGTTGGGAGGTTGTGGGCATGGTATGTTGGCGCAGGAAGCATGACGACACTTGTGGACTGCCCCCAGAACATTCTATGCGGAAGATGTATTTCATTGTATGTTTCCATGTACATGTGACTAATAAAGATATCATCTTTAAGAGTGCCTATCTCCCCACTACTCTTTCAGTCCATATGAAGGGTCTCGATCTGAAATGTCAACTGTCCCTTTTCCTCCACAGATGCTGCCTGACCTGCTGAGTTCCTCCAGCGATATGCGTTTTGCTCGTATAGCTGCACCATGTGCTGACAAAAAGACATTTGGAGTCCCAGTCTTCTGTGTGGGAAATAACTTGGAACAAAAGACCACTTCAAACTTCATCTTGAATTAGATTTCTTTGTTCCATTGGACTCTCAGTGGTTAAGCTGAATAGCGTTGGTGAACATGCAGTGGCAATTATCCGATGCACTTATGCCTCTATACAGGCCACTTGAATCTAGTGCTGCTTATTCATTGTTGGTGCTGTTGATAGCAAGTCAGGCAGCAACTGTGGATAAAGAAACAGAGAAATGTTAACTCTGCTTCCCTCTCCACAGATACTACCTGATCCGCTGATAGTCCCCTTAATTTCATGTTTTTTTTAAATTTCAGATTTCCAGCATCTGCAGTATTTTATTCTTCAGTTATTGGTGCTATTCATTGATTTTCTAGACTCAATTCCATGAGTGATTCGCACCTCTTCAAAGGAATCAGTGCTGATTGAAGCCAGCCTGGACTCTTACATTGGGGGTGTATTGTGACTGCAGCAGGAATTGGGAGGAATTCTGGAGCTAATTACTGCATGCTAGAAAAGGTAGCAGAACATTGGCTAGAGTGCACTCTCCTGTGTTACTTGAAGCCTTGGTTGGTGAGGTAGAGAAGAGAGATACCTCTACACACATGAATTGTATGACCCTTCGGTCTCCTTTATTCTATAGAAAACAATCCCAGCCTGGATGGTCTTTCCTTTTAACCATAATTCCTTAGCCCTTGTAACATGTTTGTAAAGTTCGTCTCAACCTCTCTGGTGCTGTCACATCCTTCCTGTAATGTGATGACCAGAACTAAATTCGGGACTCTGGGCTGGAACATGGGGTGGGGGGAGATATTTTGATCACAAGTGGTTGAACAGTTTGTGCAAATGTAAGTGGAGCCACAAACTGCCAGTGAATGGGGTAGTGGTGTTCCTATGAGGAGAAATAAAGCAGAGTGGGCCTTTACTCGCTTGTGTTTAAAAGCTTACTGAAACATAGTACGTTGTTATGGGGCATGATAGAGTAAATGTGGAAGTTTTTTTTTCCTGGCTGGGGTATCTAGAACCAAAGGTCAGTCTCAGAGTAAGGGGTTGACCTTCCTAGATGAGATGAGATGTAATTTATTCAGCAGGCATCAGTAAATCATTCAAAGTCTCTACTCAGGAGGACTCTGGAAGCTGAATCAGAATTTATATTGGAGATTTTTGGATATTAAGGAAGTCAAGGGATATTAAGGTCATTTGAATGGTGATATAACAGTTATTGCTGCTGCCTTGCAGTGCCAGAGACCTGCATTCATTTCTGACCTCAGTTACTGTCTGTGTGGAGTTTCTGTGTTCTCTGTGCAACCCTGAGGATTTCTCCTGGGTGTTCTGGTTTCCGCTTGCTCTCCAAAGCTGTGTTGTTAAGCTAATTAGCAACCATAAGTTGCCCATTAATACTATTTGGCAGCAAAAGAAACAAAGGGGAAGTTGTTGGACATGTGAGAGAGAATAAACTGCAATGAGAGAGGAGAATGAGCGATTGATGTGTTTTCTCTATTGGGAGCCAGCAGTGACACAATAGGCCAAATGGCCTCCTTCTGCGATGTGAAAAGTATGTATATAGGGTTAGTTAAAGTAAGTGGCATTGAAGTAAAAGATGAGCTATGATCTTATTGAATAGTGGAGCAGGTGTAAGGTGTGGGGGGTGTATGTTGATGAGTTTGGCAAAGGAGGTTGGATTGATGAGTGTAGGTGTGCTGATGATTGTGGAGAGTGCAGATGAGTTTGGGGATGTTAACATTTGTGTTGATTTGTGTGCAGGTATGAGCAGAGTATGCTGTAAAGGTCATGCAATTGTGGGCTATTGCACAGCATTCAAACTATTAATGTGTAAAGGCTGTAGTTTGTAAATATTAGTTTTAGTGTCATGTAAAACTGAGTCAGTATGGACTGAAATGCCTGCCCATTTCAGATTACTGCCACTGGTACTGCTCTTCCTCATCTTCAATAAATGTGGAGAATAACTTAGTCCTATAACACAAAGCACAGAGCAGTCTATGAGTTTTGCTCAGAATCTCTTACTTTGATGGTTTAAAATTTGGTAGGAAATTATTCCATTATTCCAACAGGCTCTTAAATTGTCAGATAAAAGACTAACCTTCTTTGCGAACAATACATTTAAACTTCCTCCAAAATTTCTCGTACAAGTCAAGTTAAAATTCTTCAATAAAACCAAAACAGAACACTGGAAAAAATCAGTGGTCAAGCAGCATCTGTGGAGGCAAAAGGTGTATGTTGACATTTTGGGTCAAGACCCTGATTCAGTCATTTGATTTATACCTTTTGCTTCCACAGATGCTGTTTGATCCTCTGAATTTTTCTAGTGTTCTGTTTTTGTTCAGTTCCAATATCTGCAGTCACCTTTGTCTGTCATTCTTCATTGTCTTTCCAGACTCCATTGTAGATTGCTTCTCTTGTTATCAGCTTGTTCTGGAAATATGTATTTTCCTTTTATTATTCACGTACATTGGAGTCACACATCATGCATCAAGTGATAACCTTCCTCATTGCCATTTAGCAAGATGTGCTCCAGGCAATATCAGTGTGTGCATCTTTAAAAGGCCTCAAAACTGCTCCCAATATCAGCATACCAATTTGAAGCAAAGACTTGATGGTTGTATATTCTATGGTAATTTGCTGGTCTCAAAACATCAGAGTACCATTCTTACGCCTACAGTATAAGATCAGAGCACAAGAAATATGAGCAGGAATAGGCTTTCTGGTCCCTCAAGCCTGTGCTGCCATTCATTAAAATCATGATCGATGCTTTACCTTAAGTGCATTTGCCTGCCTTGTCTCCAGATCCCTGACTGTCCAAAATCTATTGATTTCAGTCTTGAATATACACAATGATAAAGCATTCACAGCCCATTGATGCTGGGATCCAAAGGTTATACAAACTTCTGATTTTGCGAGGAATGGCACATTAAAATCAGGGATCGAGGCAAAAGAAATACTGAAGAGAATAAGTTCAAGGTTTTGCTACAATATTCCCAAGCTATCTTTCTTTAGTTCTTCTCTTCTTCAATGAGCAAATAATCTTGAAGTTTCATGCTTACATGATCAACAAAATGCAAGATCACCTTTCATGCCTGGAAAACATGATATGCAGTTTCTCAGGTCATTGAAGCTTCAAATTTTCAGCCGAAGGGACAACAAGATTATGGAACAGAATGCAAATGAAAGTAATTGATTCAGGACCAAACTAGAGCTGGACTGATGAGAATTGAGAATTGCGATGGAAGATAAAAGAGGTATTGATCAAGTACTGTTACAGCTTTGCTTGTAATCAATTGATCTGTTTCTAACAATGTTTAAATAAAAACACAAATGAGAAACATCAGTGCATTCCCCAATGAAGTCCTTCAACCAAATTGGTATTTCTCTTTGATATAAAGTTTACCCCACAATGTATATTAATGATTTCGATGAGGCAATTAAAAGTAATGTTTCCAAGTTTGCAGACAATACGCAGTATAAGTTGTGAGGAGGATGCAGAGAAACTCCAGTGTGGTTTAGACTGGTTGACTGAGTGGGCAAGTGCTTGGCAGATGCACATTAGAGTGAGGTTATCCACTTTGGTGGCAAATAGAAAGGAAGGCTGATTGTTATCAACTAGGAAGGTGGGAGGTGTAATAAGACCTTGATTTCCTTGTGCAATGATGAAAGTAAGCAGACATGTGTAGCAAGCAGTCAAGTAGACAAATGGTATGTTGACCTTTATAGCAAAGAACAGATTTATGTTATTGCAATTATATAAGGACTTCATGAGACTACATGTTGAGTATTGTGTGCAGTTTTGATCTCATACCTGAGGAAGTATACCCTTGCTCTGGAAGGAGCACCAGACTGATTCCAGTGATGGCAGGATGAAGAGAGAGAATGGGACAATTGGGCTTATATTTTCTGGGGTTAAGAGGAATGGGAGGAAACCTCATTGAAACTGACAAAATGCTGACAGAACTGAACAGACTAGATGCAAGAGGATGTTCCTAATGCTGGGCAAGTCCAGAAGCAAGGGTTACAGCCTGATGATATGGAGTCAGCCATTTTGGGCTGTGTCAAAGAACAATTTATGAATCCATGGGATCCTTTTGCACAGAAGTAGCTGAGGCCAAATCATTAAATATATTCAAGAAGGGGCTAGATATCATTCTACTAGTTAAAGAGATCAAGTGATATGGAAAGAAAGGAGAAAGAGGGTACTGAATTTGGCTGATCAGCCATGATGCTATTGAATAGTGGCTTGGCTTGAAGGACCAAGTATGCTAAACCCACTCCTGCTTTCTGTGTTTCTATGTTTGTTTATAGACCTTTACAGAACTGACTGTTGATCTTAAATGCCACAGGCTGACAAGTCTAATTTCAGTGTCTTCTAGAC